>APFE031743161.1:5635-24150 GCA_000404065.3 Pinus taeda
TAGGCATGTTTTAGATTTACTAGCTCACTAGTTCTCAGATTTCTAGATTTTCGACTAGTAATGTTTTCTATTTTTTTGCATGGGTTAACAGAGGTCTTTTTGAGTGATTCCACTTTCAATAGGGACCTAAGACATCCTAGTTAATAAAAAAAATTGTCCCATCCAATTTGGATTTGATTTTATTAGTCATTAAACCCTCACTAATTTCATCATTTCACAAGGAAACTTCTCCAAACGTTTTGAGCAAATCTATCCATCTCCCAACTTTGGTTTTGAGTTCTGAGTGATCCTAGGAATTTTCTCACTCCATTCCACCCATATACCACCTTCCCTAAGCATTCCATCACCTCCAACACCTTCTATTTTTCTCTCGGTTATATCCTGTAGGTTTTCACAGGATCTGTAGGTTTCTAGTACATCTTGTAGGTTTTCTTGAAATGGCATGTTTTGAGGCCGAATTGAGAGAAAACCTCTGCGAAGTCACCAAAAGCCTTCCAAGGGTATCCCACACCATCTCACCATATCCCAACCCTTCCATCCAACCTCCAACATCCTTAATTCACTTGCCACATCACCAAAGGAAATTAGTTTACATACTTGATTTTGCATGAAAAGAAAAAAAGACAAAAATAGATTTATTTCAGTCCCCTTACTTGCACATTACTGATATTTGATGCTTCTTACTTACATTCTTAGATAGTAGAATTTGTTTCATGATAATTTAGCATTATTGCAAAACATAGTTTCTTCGCAATTAATTAGGAAATGGTGTGATTTAGCATTGAATTTCCGTCTCTTTCCTTGTACTTTCTTTCTTGCAATAGGTTAAGGTTCCATTTCTAACATTTTATTTTCTACAATTAGTTTAGGATTTAACTTCAGTACATGCACTCCATTACATCATGACAGCAAAGGAAGGACACATTGTATGCCACACATATAGTGTCGATACCTCTTAGGTTTGTACGAACCCCGAGTTGATAATTAAAGTCGTAGCCATGGGAGTTGCAACATTCTTGTTGCAATACTGAGGCTCATCACTTTTTGGCGCCATTTCTGGGGAGGTGTCAAAGTATGCATTGTTTTCTTCCCTAGTTGATTCATGTCTTTTCACTTTTTGCAAAAACAAAATATTTGCATTATGCATATTTAATTTCAAAAGTAGAAAATTGTATTGCATTATAGTTTTCATTCAATCATTCTCCAACACCAACCCACCCCCCCATTTGATCACATGGTGTAGTAAGAGCCATATCACCATTCAATTTTGCAGGTAGAAGAAGAATATGGCAAAGAATGTAGAAGAAATGGATGGAGATTATGACAATGAGGAAGATCCTCTCTGATTTCCCATTCACGATACTAATGGTAGTGTGCACATGAAGAACATCCCTCCATCTTTTCTTCCAAAATTTCATGGTATAAGGTCAGAGGATCTGGAAACCTTTCTCTTTGAATATGAAATTGTTTGTAGATCTTATGGTTACTTATTAAAAACTCAAAAATTGAGTTTTTCTGGCAACATTGAAGGATAAAGCTCTTAAATGGTTCATGAGTTTACGGAGTAATTCAATAAGATCATGGAATGATATGAAAAATATATTTATTGAAGAATATAAAGATCCTAATCTTAAAGAAGAAATATTTAGAATGAATCAAAGATGAGATGAGAGTCTAGAGGATCTAATAGATAGGTTCATCTATAATATTAAGAGGGAAAAATTACATCATTTAGGATCCGACACACTAAAAACTCTCTTAGAACAATTAGGGATGAGTGGATTTATCTCCTTAATCTCATAAATAGAGGTGATGTATATCAATTATCATTTGAGGAAATCATGAAACATGCCAATACATATCAAGAGGAAAAGCAAGAGTAGGTAAATCAACTTCAAGATTGGTAAGTCAAGCTAAACTTGGAAATTTGTTTGATGAATTTGAAACCGAAATTCTTAGCAATCTAACCAAACAAGTAGAAATGTTAAGAATACAAAATGAGCAAAAAGTAGATGTTTTTGTTGTCCATGCAGAATCACATGATGTTAAATGTTTCTCCTCATTACAAGGTTGAAGGAAGTTCACCGAGAGGACAATGGAGCAAGTCAATTGCCAATGTAGCAATGTTATGTAGCTTCAAGAGGACCATTTAATCCTATTTAGCCTAATATGATGCAAGAGCCTAATTCAGAATTTCAAGCTTATGTGAATCCACCTCAAAGTAATTGGAACACACATTTTCCTTAGCAACATTAGCCATATCAACCCCAAAACCAATCTTGGTAACAAGGTTGGTAAGGAACTTATGGGAGCCATGCACAATATCCTCAATATTTTCCTCAATATCCTCCATACCACCCTCCATGTTATCCCTACCATTCACCTCCACCACAACCACAACCCCATCCACATCCATCTCAAATATTCACTCCCACTCAACTACATGTACCACCATTTCCAAACCCACACATTGAAGTAGCTCAGCCCACTTACAATGCTGAGGTCCAAAACTTCCAAACATATCCTCTTGAGCTTAATGGTATTCACCATAGCTCAGGAAGAGTATTGCAAAAAAAGAGATTATCTTGATATCATTGAAGGACCACATCCAGAAGAAGAAGACTCAAAAGAGACGATCAAAGAACCATGGGCTACATTTGATGAAGAGTAGACATCAATATCAGAGAGTGAGAAAGCTCTCGCATGGTTACCATCAAATCCTACATGTATTCAAGAGATTAATAAGGAAAAAGAAGAAGACATATAAGATGAAATAAATCAGTAAGTGGACCAAAGGCATCACAACTATATTGAAATATGGTTCCAGATAGTCACTAAGTTGTAGCATCACTCTCTTCCTCAACTATGCTTGAGCCTTTCAAGGTAAAATCATTTGGTCTCTGAAATCCAGGTACATGTCAAAGCATACATTTCA
Source organism: Pinus taeda (assembly GCA_000404065.3). Lineage (NCBI taxonomy): Eukaryota > Viridiplantae > Streptophyta > Pinopsida > Pinales > Pinaceae > Pinus > Pinus taeda. The sequence goes on from APFE031743161.1 coordinate 8,571, forward strand.
AGCCTCCACATCATCTTGTTTGTCATCTTGATGTGCACATGGCTCCATTGGAAGTATTCTTATACTTGAAAATGATTTTTGTTTTCAAGTAGGTAGGGTAGATGAAAAAAAAAATGAAAAATAAGAGAAGAAATAAAAGTCTAAGGTGAAAGCCTCCTTAGAGTCACCTTAGATTATATCATTGATTGAAAACCTCCATAAGGTGGTCAATGGGTTGAAAAAAAAGGAAAAAAAAAGAGGAAAAAAGAGGATCCTAGGTGAAAACCACCTTTGAGGTGCCTAAGTAGACCTACCAGTTGAAAACCTTATTGAGGCAACTAGTAGGTCTAGAAGAAAAAAAAAAGAGAGAGAAAATAAAAGAATCCTTGCTCCATGCATGCATGTACTCTCCAACATCTACAAGCAACAAGAACAGGTTGGTACCAAAAGGAAAATTGGTCAAGCCTAGTCAAAGGAAGTCAAATTTTGACGCATTCCTACTTTGATCAAATGTTCCAACAAGGCCAAGGCCATTCCAATCCATCACTCTCATCTATTTTCACCATCCACCCATCATTATCAAGCTTCTACCACTCATTTTCCTTGTTTTCCTAAAAAACTATAGGATGCTCTGTTTTACTAAAGGATACAAAAATACATAGAGCAAAAATTTGTTTTTTCCATAACTTGAAAAGCATGCATCCATTGGCCAAGGTGTTTTAGGGGGAGGTGCATATGGATGATGGTAATATGATCAAGAAATTTCAGCAAATTCCAGTGAACGATTTCCAAGAAATTGGCCTCCATCACCTTCAACCATTTTTACATTTTTTCAATATCCATGCATCCATTTAGAAGTTGTTTCATGGGGAGAGGCATATGGATGATGGTAACATGCCCGAGCAATTTCAGCAAATTCCAGTTCATGGTTTCCAAGAAATCGACCTCCATCACCTTCAATGGTTTTTAGTTTTTCTCAAGATCCGTGCATCAATTGACCAATATGTTTCTATGGTGAGCACTACAAGAAAAAAGGAAATTGGCGAGGGGTGAAAAATGTCACCATAAGCTCATTGGTGATGGTCAAAAGAGAATTTGTCACAAGAAATTAAGCATCACCAAAGGTGGCGTCACCAAATGTATAGGTGTTGTGGTGACATACAAAGTCTATCACCAATAATGATTGGCGGATAGCGACCGTCACCATTTCATATGAGCAATAGTGACATACCATAGCCTCTGTCACCAAAAACTGAACGTCACCAAAGGTGGTATCACCAAAAGTATAGGTGCTATAGTGACATTCAAAGTTTCTCACCAAAAATGATTTATAATTATGGATAGCGACCGTCACCATTGCATATGAGCAATGGTGACAGACCATAGCCCCAGTCCCCAAAAACTGAACGTCACCAAAGGTGTCATTTCGAAAAGTATAGGTTTTATGGTGACATTCAAGGTCCATCAAGAATATTGATTATAATGATGGATTGTGACCGTCACCATTTCATATGAACAACAATGATTTATTGTGAATGATCTTTAAGGGTCGTCATTATTGGTGCATATATATTGTGACATTCATTGACCATCACCAAAATTCACATTTATAGAAGTATAGGTGTTGTGGTGACATTCAAGGTCCGTCACGAATAATGACTATAATGATGGACAATGATTGTCACTATTTCATATCAACAAAAATGATTTATGGTTAGATACCTTTGAGGGTCGTCACTATTGATCCCTATATATGATGGCGTTCATTGATCGTCACCATTTCATATTTTTTGTGAGGGTTGAAAAATGTCACTAAAGCTCATTGGTGATGGTCAAAAGAGCCTCCATCACCAAAAATTGATTATCGCCATTCGGTATGGATGTCAAGGCATGATGGAATCAAACCACCAACCTCCTGCTTGTAAAGCAGGTGCTCTTCCATTGAGCTAGAGCTATTTAAAGAATTATACTTTTAAAAATTAGACCTTGAAACTTCATAAATTATAAATTCTACAAATTTCAATAAATTAAAGTCTCGACAATATTTAACTTTACAAGCAAAGAAACATCGAAGCTGCAGGTCCCTCCCCAATGGTTATTGAAGTTATGAAAAATGGGTGGAGGGAAAAATAGTTCTCTATAAGAGAATCAATATGTTCAGTTTAATACACAATTAGAAGTGAAACTCTGAAGACATTTATAACCTATAAATGACCTATAACTAGCAAATGCACCAAATATTACAAGGAAATGTCATCAGTGGATAGCATATGGAAGAAGAGGAGGCAAGGACTTGGAACCCTTGTACATCTTGGCATGCCTTAGAACTTGGCACATCTTACCTTGTTTGACATGTCTCCATACTATCTGACACATGTTAGCATGCCCTAGCATTCCCTAACACACCTTGGCAGTGATGACCTCACAAATAACATTACATTTTTCTGTGACTTGGGAACCTTACATTTACTACAACACCTTGGCACTCCCTAGTTATCATGCCCCCTGTTATCCTCCATAATGTCCCAAGTTGATGAGGAGATTGATGGAGGTAACCACAGACCAAGATTTTAGATGGTAGCTAGCCCTACCAACCCAGAGAGGGATCTCTTTATGAAATCACAGCCAAGAGATGACTAGAATGTAAAGGATTTTAGGTTAGATAGCTAGGCTCAGGTGGGTTTTTGGAAAATTTAGGGACTTGGAACTCTATCCACCGGTGTCTTGTCTGGTAGGGACTTTTTCAAGGAGGCAGGGACTTGGAACTCTTTCTAGGATAAAGCAGCTAACATGCATGAGATAAGCTCCCTAGAATAGAGTACATCCTACCTAGAAGAGTGTCCCCTACTCAAAATATTGAACCCTTCTCTACTATGCACTTTTCTTAGAGATAAATATGTGCATAAAATAGTACTAAGAAAAACGCCTAAATTAAGAAAAGTGAGAATCTAAGTCAAACTATAAAAGTATACTAAATATGGCTCTATATGAGTTTGGAAAACGCTAGACAAGCATGATTGCATACAACAACCATAAGATTCCTAAAATTGATGCAATTCTTTCATCGTTGCTATACCCTCACAACAAAATTGGAATCTATAGCATGTACCTGAATGATGTATGCATCCGTTAAAGATGTAGATAGAAAGGATCTGTTGAGATGAAGTACTATTTAAGGAGAAACACATTCAAAACAATAGATAAATTCTACTGTGAATTCAACCCATTTGCACATTTACCAAGGCTACTACTGGGTACAGTTCTCCAGTAAATGGAAACTGCAATGTATTGTAGTGCTCCTAAAGAAAAAACATGTTTAGTGCAACATGGATAAAACAAACAGATATTGTCACTGTAGCCTCGGTTCTAGATGGTCTCATGAATATAGGCAATAACTTCGATAATTGAAAAACTAAAAGGTGAGATGCATAGATAATTTGAAATGATAGATTTGGGCATATTTTATTGTTGTTTAGGTCTATTAGTATAGAAAATTCAAGGTAGCATGTTGCGTCTTTATGTCACAGGCCAAGGATGTGAAGAAATACATAAAATATTAAATAGCATGTTATAAGTCAATTGCAGATTATTTTGAAACGCAAATGGAATTTTCCTTGTGTGGGTTATAATTTAGTGGGTATAACTTTAAATAATAAATTGGTAGTTGTGGGGTTGTAATTGTCTCACAATTCATGAAAGGTCCCAAATTTTGTCACTAGAAAGAAGTAGAGCGAGTCGTCAGGTTTATGAAAGGGAACATCCTATTTGCGAGAAGATAACTTGAAATTAGTCGGGCATATTATTTCTCGTCTTCTTGTATGTGTGTTCTTTGAAAAGATAGCCACATCCAAAGACTCAATAATAGCTCTGGTAAAGTTTATAGATGTGAAGTACTTTTGAGAAAACCCATCACTTAATGACAATTGAGCGAGGAATATGTCAAAGGATTCAATCTTGCACTCAGTCATAAAAAGGAAGTTGGGGTATCCAGCATCTTGCCAACAAACCAACTCCAACCATAATGTGAAAGGCAAGTTAACTGTGAAACCTCTTTCCCAATTTGTAGTATTGTTGCCTCTTGAATTCCAACAGGTATTTGGCTACTTAGATCCACAAAACTCATTCCAGTTAAACTCTTCATGATACAATTGTGACGTGTAAGCTTGAAACACACTCTAGTTTCCCTATGAAAGAGGGTATGTCAAAAGTATTATGACAATCTTAACTGTAATTTGATCATACACTATTGAGGTATTGCATGGAATAAACAATATACTATCAATGCACTAATGAATAACTCAAAATAAACGAATTTCTTATTGCTACAATAGCGCCACTCTTGGGATTCTTGGATAAAGCACATAACATGCATGGAAAAAGCTTCCTAGAATAGAGTACCTCCTACTTAGAAGTGTGTCCCCTGCTCCAAATATAGAACCCTTCTATACTATGCACTTTTCTTAGAGATAAATCTGTGGATAAAACAGAACTAAGAAAATGACCTAAATTAAGAAAAGTGAGCATCTAAGTCAAACTATAAAAGCATACTAAATATGGTTTTACCTATGTTTGGGAAACACTAAACAAGCATGCTTGCATACAACAACCACAAGATGCCCAAAGTCGATGCACTTCTTTCATCGTTGCTACATGCTCATAAGAAAACTATAATCTACAACATGTATCCCAGGGTTGCATGCATCTACTGAAGGCGTGGATAGAAAGGATCTACTGAGATGAAGTATTGTTGAAGGAGAAACACCTTCAAAAGAATAGATAGAGTCTAATGTGCATTCAACCCATCTGCACATAGGCCAAGGTTGCTACAGGGTACACTTCTCCCCTAAATGGAAACAACAATGTATTGTTTCTCTATTGAATGAGAAACACCTTCAGAGAAACACAGATAAAACTATAACATATATTGTCACTGTGGTATCAGTTGTAGAAGATCTTGTCAATATAGGTAACAACCTCAATAATTGAAAAAACAAAAGGTGAATTTTTTTTTTTGCATGTAGTTCACGAGCACCCTAGTCAGTGAGTGATCGCTACGTCCACGGAAAAATCTGGACGATAGCTAGGCTAAATCGCCCCTTGAACTACTACAAGACCTGACCCAAAGGGCTTCGGGTGGATTCGACCCTGTGACCTACTGATGGCGAATCATGGTTTTTGACCAACTGAGCTAACCCTTGGGGCTTCCAAAAGGTGAGCTACATAAATCATTTGAAATGATAAATTTGGGCATACTTTATTATTTTTTAGGAGTGTTAGTATAGAAAATTCAAGGTAGCCTTTTGCGTATTTATGTCACAGACCAAGGATGCAAATAAATACATAAAATATTAAATAGCACGGTACAACTCGATTGTAGGTTATTTCAAAACAAGAATGAAGTTCTCCTTGTGCAGATTCTAATCTAGTGGGTATAGATTTAAATAAGAAATTTATAGTTATGGGGTTGGAATTGTCTCAGGATTTAGGCAAGTCCCAAAGTTGTTCACTAGAAAGAAGTAGAGCGAGTCGTCATATTTATGAATGGGAACAACCTATTCACAGGGAGATAACTTCAAATTGGTCGGGTATATTATTTCTCATCTTCTTGTACTTGTGTTCTTTGAAAAGCTAACCACCTCCAAAGACTCAATAATAACTCTAGTAAAATTTATAAGTGTGAAGCACTTTTGAGAAAATCCATCACTTAATGAAAATTCAGTGAGGAGTATGTTGAAGGATTCAATCTTGCACTCAGTCATAAAAAGGAAGTTGGGGTATCTAGTGTCTTGCCAACAAACCGACTCCAACCATAATGTGAAAGCCAGGTTAACTATGAAACCTCTTTCCCACTTTGTAGTATTGTTGCCTGTTGAATTCCAATAGGTATCTTGCTGCTTAGATCCAAAAAAATTGTCCCAGGTAAACCTTGCATGATACAATTGTGACGTGCAAGCTTGACACACACTCTAGTTTCCCTCTAAAAGAGGGTAAGTGAAAATATTATGACAGGCTTAACTATAATTTGATCATACATTGTTGAGGTATTTTATGGAATAAACAATATATTATCAACGCACCAAGGAAGAACTCAAAATAAATGAATTTCTTGTTGCTACAATAGCGCCACTCTTGGGATTCTCCAAGGAGCCACTAACTTATACACATTTGGAATCTTTACTTGGTCTGGAGACAAATTAAGCAATGGTAGTGATCACTCTTTTCCTTCCCATGGAAGGTCTATATAGAATCAGCAATAAATTGATTTAAAATTGAGGTATATGCTTGACAAATCGAAGTCTGACTCTTCAAATCTAATTTAGTGGCAAGGAAATATTCAACTGTAAATGCTTGATCTTCTATAGTGTAAATTTCTAGATAAATGGCTAGCCTAAATCTGTCCATTGTCCACATATCCCAGAAAACCATGTATGTCTAGGCTCTGGTTGTGTGTGAGAGAGGGGAGATCACATAAATAATCCATTATCAAAAGAAAAAGTTAAAGCACAACAATCTATGGAGAATTTTTTTTAATGTTATTACATACCTTAGAAAGTTTGAAAGGACATAACTAAACTTCCTTCTCCTTCTGCACTTCATTAAATATGCCCCTTTTCCAATGCAGATGTGTTCTATAGAATCACAATCAACAAACATAATATGAAAAGTTATTTTAATGAATTAAAGTAGATTCGTTATACCTCAAGAAAATGGACTCTGAGAAATGGGATTCATTCTCTACAAAATATGATATAGCAAGATCTGATCACATTCTTAACTGAAACAAAGGTAAATTGGATTCATGCTTTGCAATAGATGATATAATGAGATCTAATGACATTTTCAACTCAAACAAAGGTAAGTTGAGTAAGCTCAAGCTCCAAAATGATGGCCTCCAACTTCTGAGTGGAAGTTACTATATATATCTAGCTAGAGGCTATAACATCAATATATTTGTTATATGTGAAGATAAAAAAATGAATGGAATGTGAAATTTTGACCATCAACTATAAGTTCCTTTCAAGGACTAGATCAAACCATAACATTGTTATCAATATAATCAACTCACCCATGCTAATACGCTTCTAGTAGTCTCATGATAAAAATCAAACTCAATAAGCTTCAAACAACATAAATTAACTAATGATATGTTTGAGGTTGGTTACCTAAGGATTATATCATACTAAATTACCTTTTGCATCAAACATTGAAAATGACTGTGAAGGAAATGAAGACAAATAAGTGATTATGGTGGATGCATGTGATGAAATAAAATAAAAAAATACCTTTCTTCTTGCAAGTGATGAGCCTTGTAGAGGATTCTTGGATGAAGTTGATCCTAGTCTGGTTTTTGAAATCAAAGAGACACTTTCTACCTACTCTGATTTGATGGAAAAAAATCCCTAACGCTTGTGAAAATAAATATGGAAAGCAATAAGCATCGATGAACCTGGTCTTGAAGAAGGTGTCTCAAACTCTAATATGGATAGTATTTTAAATTTGTATAGCTAGTAGAGGGTTTTCTTAGTTGGGTTCCCTAGAATTTAATTTTTTTTCTACTGTGTTTCTCTTCTATTCCACTGCAAATTGTTAGATATATTTTTTTGTCTTGGTGCAACAATTAGTTTCATATCTCATCATTCAAGTAGTAGAATAATTTCAAGGAAATTCTATAAAACGGACAATTAATCTATATTTGCACTTATATATTTTGCAAGTAAAATTCACAACTAAATTTTCATCCAAAGCGTTTAGGTTGCTAGCAAGTGGTATCACAACATACCTCAACATTGCAAATGCACAAATCATATTATTCATTAAGGTTGAGATTTGATATACAAAAATCTTCCCAAGTTATGCAAGCAAGAAAAGTGCTGATTTTCAGTTCTAAATCTATCCAACGAGAACAAAATTATGCCATTTTTAACACCCTCTAGTCAAATCTATTCCTGGCCTCATTCAACTCAATTAAGAATATATGAATGTCATTGAGATTTATTCTTTAGTTCATGCTTCGAAGTTATATATTTATGCAACCTAATATATCATTTAGGTTAAGTGATTATTCATAGAAAATTATTTAGTCCGTCCAGTGCATCTACCTAATTTTTTGATTAGCTTCTAGGAAAACTCTATCAGACATTTGCAGTAGAAAATAGAAGATTGTTTTAGTACCTAGTGTTATAAAAATCTAATCTTGGAAAAAGTATTTTGGGTTTTTTCCCTCAAAATATTTACAAAATTTTCAATCCAAGAGCCATTTCAGGGAGAATTTTAGTCAAGGAGAAATTTAGTATTATTTTTGGAAAATTTGAATGCAGCTAAAACAAATTCTTCTTGTTTTCTCAAAATATTCCAACACCAAATATGAGTGAATGCACAGAACTTAAGATTTGGAAATAATTAAATTTCACTTCACTTTTCCAGGACCATATATGAGAGAATTCACAAAACCTGATATTTGGATTCTGGAAAAACTTAAATTCCACCTCATTTATTAGGATTGGAAGTTCCCTGAGATGCAAACATGTAGCATTAAGGATATACTTTGCTTGGTTAAGGACAATGTTCATTTTATAAATAGTGATACTAGAATCCTTGTATATATGCCTGAGACAGTTCTTTGGTCACAAGTTATGAAACTGAACTCCATCAATACATAACAGTGAAGGTAGAATGTAAGAGAGCATCTACTTTTCAACATATACTCGGTAAAAAATAAACATATATATTGTCATATAAAGTTGTCACCACACCAAAAAAGGAATTAAAAACCAAAATAAAAATAGGAACAAGCTTGGATTGTTATGGTTACTCTAACAAAATGTTAAACATGATCAATATGTTAATATGGAAAATAGTGTAGTTGATTATGATTTATTGAGCCCAAGGGGTTAGCCCAAGTGAAAGTCATTAATGTTACTGGGTATGTGGATAGTTCTATGTTGGAAGGTGCTCTGTTCGAAATCCCTTGGGTGAGGTGCATTAGTTAATGCCAATGGACTTATTAGGGATGCCATCCATGAATGTGGGGAAACATCCATTAGGCTTCCCTAGAGAGTTTTTCATGGAAAGAATAAACATAGAATTTCCTAAAGAGAAATTTTGAGATGCATACAGTGTACACCCAGTAAAATCAAATCTATAGAGACAAACCATAAAAGAAGGAAAAAGTACATATGATTTTACCTATGTTCCCTTGTGTGTGTGTGCTTCATGTGAGATTTTACCATGGAGATCACCTTCTCCTTTTCACCTTCAAATTTGTAGACTCCATTTTCATGAGGTTTACTAAATGAAATGCCATTGTTTAGTTGATGATGTAAACTGTTACTTATTTCAAATAATCTTATACCCAATATCTCACTAGAAACACTAGGTGCTAGCAGCCTATTATTTCAAACATCTCTACATGAGATCTCCTCTGTTATCTTTTCTAGATTTTCCAAATAGTTAGTAGTTGTAGGAATGTGTCTATCTTGACTATATCTAGTTCTTGATCGTACATGAGAAGTTAAGATGCTTCCGTTCACAACAATCGACCTTGCATTGCCCATCAATTCTTATAAATCATTTTTTATGACCAGAAGATGATACCTGCCAATGTCTTCCTTCTTTATGAGAATCAGCTGGACCTATATTATCTTCTCTTGATGCTAGAGTATGTTACATCATTGCCCATGCCTGATCAACATCAGATTTAATTGTATAATTTTCCATATCTAAAAGAGGGGCTAAATTACTTCTCTGAGATGATTCATGAAAGAGAAGTGACCTACTATTAGGTGTGGGTTGTACAATTGCATCAGTCCCATGTCTGGCCCCAAATTTGTCAAGGGAAGAGCTAGGTGAAAAATACTAAAAGCCTCTTCCTAGTGCAGACCAATTGTCATGTAAAGCCTGTACACACTCCTAAAGTATGTGCTAACCTAAGAGAGTTTTTGTCCGTACAATGGATACTTTGGATGTAGACTAGATACTTTAGTTTGCCTAAGTGAAGCCATTGCTGCATCTGGAAATCTAGGAGATGGATTTGGAGTGCTTCGTTTTAAAATCCTTTTGTGAATTGTTATTACATGAGTTGGCCTTGTCTCTGCAAGATGAGCATAAGAAGAAGAAGGTGGTGATAAATTGAGCACTAAGTTTATTCTTTCTACAACCATCCCAACTGGAGCATCTTCAACAAATCATCTGATTCTTAAGCTTCATCCCCATTGTCAAAATCAAGAACAAAATCCTCAACATCTTCATTATGTGTGCTGGACTGTCCAGGCATAGATGTTTGATAGCCTTGACAATACCAATCTCCTTCAGGGATAGCCCTTCCAAGGCCAACACAATACGTATGTATGTTGAATCATAGCGATCACACAATAATAAAATATCAACATCACCAACCTCATTACAATCTAAGGAAACTAGATTTACATAGGCCTCAATAAATCCCATCACTTCTTCTTCTGAAGGTTGATATACATGCCAAATAGAACCAAATCATATAAGAAAATTGTCCTTAAAATGCAAAACCAACTGCTTAAACTTCAACCCTACGTATGAAAATAAATAATCATGCTTTGCAAGAAAGACAGTAAGATAAAGGCAAGGAAATATCTTTAAGAAATCCAACAAGGTGTTGTAGCTAGAAACTGATATCACCAAATTGTAAATCACCAACAAACACAATGATTGATAGAATAAAAGGATGAAATAAGATGAACTAGACCCAAGGGAACTCAAATGTATATGTCTTTAAACATGAACCTATAAATTCAAAGAACCCTGATAAATAAAGATTATTGTTGCAAATAGAGCATAAACTACTGCAAATAGTTATTGGGAAAATAACTAAATTCTAGCACTCAAAAAATGGCATAAACATGTTGTCAAATGGAAAAGTTGAAAGTAGTTAAAAACATCAGGGGCATATTGCAAATCCAATTCCTATCATTGAAATCAAGAAAACTATTATTGGAATCTCAGGCTTGGATCCACTTCTCTATTGAATATATTCATCTACTTGTTTACTCAATCTGCTATAACTGCACCAAATGGTGCCACGGGATAAATAAATTGTAACTTCAACATATATTTTCAAACAAAGGCTATTTGTTGGACATTGGAATGAGTGATGCAGGAGCATCCCCAGTCCATTATTGTTCTTGCATCACCAAAAACGTGTTTACATTCTAGCATCTCGTTCATGTTTAATCATCAATTTGTGCTTGTGAGACTTACATGAGCCTATAGGAGATTACTCTTATTTTCATCGACTCGCACATTAAACATGACATTTCTAAAAATAGCTTGCACGAAAGGCAAGATACAGTGTACTTAGTTTATTCACCCATTACACTGGAACCACAATAAAAACAAGAGGAGTTGAGATGATGGATTACTGCTACTAGATAAATTAGACAAAAACAAAAAGATACTGAATTAATAGAAATACAGCAGGGTGCGATGGCATGGCATCACGGATCTTGTTGTTTCCAGAAACATATTGCTGAATGATGAAACACAAATCAACTCCATCAATAATTAAGACATTCATTGCAAACGAGGAAATCACTGAGAAAGAAATTTTAACATAGACTAGAAATCACTAGGCTAAAGTGGAAGAATTCATTAAGGAAAACAAGTTAAGAGAAGCAACAGACTCTCTCGAGAATAGGGAACCAACTTCCACAAATGCAATTCAACACTATAATTGGGAAGGAAGATCCTTGGAATAGTTGAGGCATATCACCAGGCAATTGAGGAAGATCACTCCACTAAAAATGAAGGAGATTGTTAAGGAATAATCACTGAGTAGAAACAAGGGTAAATTCCTTGAAAGAGAACTAGCATGGAATCTGTGCCTAAACAAGAAACCGTGCAACCCATTGTTGTGTGAGAAATAGAGTATTTATTTTTGTTCATCCTTTCTTAATCTCGTGCATGAGGATCAATTTATGCTGTAGAGTGAATGTAATTGAGTGGCATCACTTTTATTTCACCAATTTACTTGAATGCTATAATAAAATTTCAATGATAAAATCCTCAAGTGGAATTGTTTGGCTTCTATTTAGTGATGTACATTGATTGTGATTGACACCATCCACTGAGATGGGCAGTAAATTTTATTTCGTATCTACCTACAGTAGATTAATATGAATTTGTGTAGGTTTTGCATTTTCTAGCACCCATCGATTAGTATTAAAGTAGGAATAACCTACAGTGATGCAAATCTAACAAAGGAGCGAGAAACAATTTATGCATTTCTTGTCTGTTAAGCAAAACCTAACATCACTAGGGTTTTTATGATTTCTCGTATTTTGGTAATGGGAGGGTTTAATTTTATTGTATGTTTTCTTCTTTTGATTGATCTGTGTTCCTCCATATTGGTTGAATAGCAGCCCCTTGTTTTAACTTATCACAATGGTCCCCTGCTAACCAGTAGTCCTACTGTGGATGTTCATCTGATTTGGTATGGCAGATTCAACCCTTCTTAGCATTCCATTGTGGCAGATTTTGTTTAGTCCTTGGAAGCCAGGAAGACCCTAGAGCCCTCTTTGTACAACTGTTGTAAAACCACTCAGAGATACTGTGGTTAGTTCAACAAGGCCATTGCCATGGCAAATACAAGGCTAGGAAAGAAAAAGTTGGATGTCGGTTATTCCCTCAGCATATCTTTGAATCAGAGCCAAATTATAGCTTTGGTGGAAGGGGAAATTGCTTTCAAAGATCTGTTGGAGAATGGAAATGTTGTGTATTTGGTACTCACGTCTGATGATGTTACTATAGAGGGCTTCTTTATTCTCCACAATTGCAATTGAGCACAATCATTGGGAAATAAGATCCTTGGATCAGTTGAGGCATATCACTGGGCAATTCCGGAAGATCACTCCACTGATAATGAAGGAGATTGTTAAGGAATAAACATTGAGTAGCAAGAAGGGTAAACTCCTAGAAAGAGAGATAGCATGGAATCTCTACCTAAACAAGAAACCGTGCAACCCATTGTTCTCTGAGAAACATACTATCTATTTTTATTTATCCTTTCTCAATCATGTGCATGAGGATCAATTTCTGTTGCAAAGTGAATGTAATTGAGTACCATCACTATTATTTCACTAATTTACTTGATTGTTATAATACAAGTTTAATGATAAAATCGTTATGTGGAACTGTTTGGCCTCTGTTTAGTGAAATACCACTACAACAAAACAGGAAATTTGCGCCAGATTTAGCACCAGATTTTAGTGCATTTTTTTTCAATTGGGATTATTCTGGCGCTAAATCTGGCACTAATGTACAATTTTTAAAGCGTCATTTTTTTCACCAAATTTTGCATCTTTTTTACGCCAAAATTTTCATCATTTTTTGCATCATATTTTGCACCAAAATTTTCATTTGGTTTTACAATAGGTTTTGCTTCTAGTTTTGTGCCATTTTTTGCATATATTTTTGCATCATTTTTTGCTTCCTCTTTTGTGGCATTCTTTGCTTCTAGTTTTGTGTCATAATTTGCATCAATTTTTACACCATCTCTGGCATCTAATTTAGTGCCTTTTTTTACACCCAGTTTGTGCCAATTTTTGCATCCGGTCTTATGCCATTTTTTGCTTCTAATTTTGTACTTATTTTTACATCTATTTTTGTGCCAGTTTTTCTCCCTTTTTAACACCATTTTTTCCATCCAATTTTGCACCATATGTTGAATCTGATTTAGTGTCAAATTTTGCATGCATTTCTGCACCATTTTTTGCATCCACTTTTGCGTTTTATTTATCTCCCTTTTTTACATCCTATTTTGCGCTATATTTTGCATTTAATTTTGCATTATTTGTTTCATCCAATTTACCATTATTTTTAACACCATTTCTTGCATCCAATTTTGCATCCTTTTGAGCATCTAAATTTGCATCCTATGTTGAACCATATGTTGCATCCACCTTTTCATCCCATTTTGTGTCTATTGTTACGTTCAATTTTGAGCCATTTTTTCCGTCTACTTTTGCATTTGTTTTTGCACCAAGTTTTGAATGATTTGTTGCACCTCATTTTACATCCAATTTGCATCCAAATTTGAGCCATTTTTATGCCCATTTTTGCACCATTTTTTCTTCTTTTGTGTCCAATTTTGCACCATTTTTTATGTCCAAATTTGCATCCTTTTTGGTATCTATTTTTCATCATTTTTGGCTTCCGAATTTGCATCATTTTTTCTACCACATTTTGTGACCACATTTGCATCTCATTTTGCACCTAGATTTTAGTTTGAATTTTCATCTAATTATGCATCATTTTTGACATCCTCGGTTTCACCCTTTTTTAGTCCCATTATGCGTCTTGTTTTGTGTCTTTTCTTACATCCTTTTTTCATCCTAATTTTACACCATTCTTTGAATCCTCATTTTGGTGTCCAGTTTTGCATCCTTGTTTGTGCCCAATTCGGTATCCTTTCATATGCCCTATTTTTTTCCCTTCTTTGTGTTTTTTTATTTTACCTTAAAACCCTTTTTGTGTCATTGTTTGCATCTTGTTTTGATGGCTAGTTTAACATCCAATTCTACTCCCAATTTTGCATCCATGGTTAAATCCACTTTTGGCTTCTTGTTTAGAGTTTTACTTTTATTTCCATTTATGATCCCCTCTATGAGTTCATTTTACTAAGTTCATTTACATAGTGAAATATATTAAAGTTTCTAAATATCAATTTTTTGTAGGATTTAATGCACAGTTAGATGAAAATAAAACCCTCTCAGTTTATCCCGAAAACCTAGGACAAACCAATTAAGAGAAAGGTTTTTCTAAGGCTTAGGATGCTTAGTAGATCAAGTTGTAGAGTATAGATTAAGAAAAAGAGAATGAATTCTTGTGAGTCCTCGCATGTAGGTCTTCTTGGAGTTTTTAGCATAGCTAGGAAGTGCTCCTAGCTAGCTCCAAAGCTTGGTCCTACACATAAGAGAGAGAATAAAGCAACCTCCACAGCATAATATCTTGATAATCGAAACTATCGAAAACATATAAATATTATTGAATAAATAAATACAAACCAAAATTCCATACATCCATTAGTTAAATAGAAGTAAAGAATGAATAGAAACATATGGAAAGAAGAACAACTGATCTATATGAATAAAGGAGTTGGAGGAAAGTTACAACAATCAGATGTAGTTGCAACAGCACGTCCCACAACTCATAGCTCCAAAACTCTCCCTCTCAAGATAGATCTCAGCAACGTGACAATACAAGAATTCCCATCATTTTTTCAATGGCCAAGCCTCCAATATATAGGAAAGTGAAGGCTATGAAGATTTCCCAAATTCCTTATTAGTTCAATTTGGGAAAAATCTTTTGGGTGAATAATGTTTCCTCATATAAAAATGGCCTTTTCCACTTTTTAGATGCTTTTATTCTTAGGAAAAAGCTTCCCCGTGCTTTATGGCTCTTTCTTGCTTTTGTATGCTTTTCGTTTTTAGGAAAAAGCTAAATATGAGGATAAAGAGATCACATTCCACCATATGAGTTTCCGAAAGTAAATAAGAATGTTTAACTTGAGCTTTTTTCCTAGTGAAATTTTGGCAACAAGAGTTAGATTAAGGGGACAACTTGTTATAGA
>APFE031743162.1:991-11462 GCA_000404065.3 Pinus taeda
GATTCACTTAAATAAAACCTATTCTTGAAAATGGGCGAATGGAAGGTTGTAACTCCTAATTTCAAGGCTAAATTTACCTTTTTTACCCTCTCCCTTAAAATAAGGTGGGCTATTTGAGGTGATTTGTAAAAATGTACTATGATACAAAATATTCGCCCACTAAAAATTTAAAACCCCTTAATTCCCCCAAAGGGCGAACATTCACCCCTAAAATTTTCCATGCTTCCTCCTCTCTTACACATCTACGAATAATCAAGTCTGGACCAGTGTAAAAGAGATCTCCTTGAATCCAGTAGTATGCAACACTTTTCTGAATAATATTCCGCTTTTCACGAGCGGACAAGTGGGGTGGTGTCTTCCCAGTAACCAAGTAATTAGCAATGCCATCAAACCACGAAGAATCTGTTGACATAGAAAAAGATGTTCATGTGGAAAATCATCATTAATAGGAGTTTCTTCACCAGGATTATCTAATCTAGAAAGAAAATATGTTACAACATTAGATTTTCTCTATCAACAATAGTAATATTAAATTCCTACAACAATACTAACCACCTAGTCACTCTACCGCTAGTCAATGGTTTTTCACCAAATGTTTAATTGCGGAATGATTAGTATGTACAAATACTTCATATCTTGTAATATAGTGCCTGAACTTATTAATTGGAAAAATTACAGCTAAAAACTCTTTCTTTGTAATTGTATAATTTAATTCAGCGGAAGACAAATTCTTACTAATATAATAAATAACATAGGATTGCTTATTTTCCTCTTGTCCTAAAGTTGCACCAATAGCCAAATATAAAGCATCAGAGGAAATGTGAAAAGGCAGGGACTACTTAGGACCTCTCAAAACTGGTGCATGTACTAACTTTTCCTTCAATGTTTCAAAAGAGTGTTGGCAAGCTGTGGTCCAAGAAAATTCACTATCCTTAGCTAGAAGTTGGGAAAGAAGGGCAGCTATCTTAGAAAAATTTTCAATGATCTTCTATAGTAACCAACACGTCCTAAAAAACCTCTTACTTCCCTTTGAGTTTTGGGTGCAAGAAGATGCAGAATGATTTCTATCTTTGTTGGATCAACCTGGATATCTTTACCAGAAATCAAATGGCCAACTACCACTCCCGCTTTGCACATTAATATACATTTCTTGTCACTTAAGGTGAGATGGGCTTCTTGACAATGAAGAAGTACTTTCTCCAGATTTTTAAGAGCTTCCTGAAAAGAATCACCAAACACATAAAAGTCATCCATATAAATTTCTACAAATTCTAGATCAGCAAAAATGGCCAGGACTACCCTTTGAAAGGTAGTTGGGGCATTACATAAACCAAAGGGAAGCACTCTATAAGAAAATGTACACCATGGACATGTAAAAGTAGTTTTATCTTGATCTTCAGGTGTAATCTGTATCTGGTTATAGCCACTGAAGCCATCAAAAAAGGAAAAGTGTTTCTTTCCTATAAGGGTATCAAGCACCTGGTCAATGAAAGGAAGAGGGAAATAATCTTTGAGAGTGGCTTTGTTTAATTCTCAATAATCAATACAAATACACCATATTCCATCTTTCTTAGGTACTAGCACTAACGGAGAGACTCAGTGATTGTCGGAAATAGGATAGATAAAACCAGCATCCAAGAGTTTTTGTACTTCTTCCTTTCCAATATCTCGTAGAGATGAATTCATTCGCCTTTGGGGTTGTCAGACAAGTCTGGTTCCTTCCTGAATATAGATATGATGTGCACAAGTATCAAGAGGAATACCCTTCATATCTTCATAGCCCCAAGCAAAGGCACTAAGATGGTTTTGCAACATATTCACAAGTTTCTCCTACTGAGATGAGTCCAAATCTAAACTATTATGCAAGGATTTAGTAGGGATAATCTCAAAAAGAGTAGTATCAGGCTCAAGAGTACTCAAGGGGGTGGTCAAATGCAGCGGTACAAAAGAATGAGAATTATGATTATCTTGAAAATCTGGCTCAATGGCTCAAAATTAGGCATAGTGTCTAGGTTATTCAAGAAACCTTGAATCTCATCTTCTTGTGAAGACCCAATATAATGATGGATAAGGGAAATTGGCTGAGTCTCTTCATCACTGCTTTGATCCAACCATAAAGTATCTCAAAGGTCCTGAATGGATCTGGCAGGGGGTATAAGGTAACTTTCTTCCTAGAATCTCCATATGAAATATACATATCACTGGAACGACATCCAATATATGCATCGGCTGTAGCAAGCCATGGTCGACCAAGATCAAGGGATGTCCTCCTACTGGGTTCTTTGGCTAAAACAAAATGAAATCAGTAGGATATTCCTAATATCGAATGAGATGATCACATCATCCAATACTCCTTCTAGCTTAATTTTAGATCTATCTGCTAATTCAAGCACAATGGGAGTAGGGTGAAGATGAGATAATCGAAGTTAATCCATGGTTTGCTTAGTCATGACATTAATGGTTGCCTCTAGGTCTATAAGAACATTAGAGACAAGGACATTACCAATATGAACTAAGACAATAGGGTTTCCAGGATCAGTATATTTTTCCATAGACACACATCCCGCCATCAACTCTGTTGCCCTACCAACAAATTGAATGGTTTGGGGTTACAATCTCTTCCTCCCAGGTTTCTTGAGACAGAGTTCCTTAATAGTCTTGGTACAAATGGGGATCTCTTTGATGGCTTGAAGCAAAGGTATCTTAATGAAAAGATTTCAAAGCTCTGATGCCAAGTTAGTCTCAGAAATAGGCTCACTTCTTTCCATTACTAACCTCTCTGGGAAGGGAGGCTGGTGGGAAAAAGATGGCAAGGATTCAAAGGGTAAGGGTTGCTTAGTGATAGCTTTCAGAGAATGGTTAAGAGTTTCCTATGATCCTTTCTCTTCAAAAATCACCATAGGTTGCTTCTGATTTTCTGATGTTACAGTCCTTACCGATCTTAATTGAATATCATGAACCCCAACTGGAATAGATTGGTACTCGAATGGTAAAGGTGGGTTTGTTACATAGATCATTTGCACTGCTTTATTATTGTTAGGATTGGGCATAGGTTGAGCAGGAAACTGAGGAGGTTGAAAAGGTGGAGGTAAAGGCAACGGTGGAGTAGATTGAATCGGAAGTTGATGCATTGAATAAGGTGTATGTGTAGATGGATATGACTGCATATGTGGCTGGTAGGACTATGGAGAATGAGTTGGCCCTCTCCAACCTTGTTGCCGTGGTTGAGAAGTTTGTCCATGCTGATATTGATTCCCATACTACCACTACTAATTAGTGTTAGGATAAGAATATGCATGTGAATTATAACCAAAATAGTGTGGAGAAAATTCAGGAGCCATACTTACACCTATTTGAGGCCAATTACTTCTTGCTCCCATAGCATACAAGTATTCAGCTTCAGGCTGTCCCCCTGTAAATACAGCTTTAAGTCCTGGTATAGAGGGACATTTTTCTGTGACATGGTCTTCTGCACAAATAACACTCTTATTAGTTTCTTTCAAATTAAGAGGACACTCTTTAGGAGGATGCTTGTCTCTACATTTAGGACATAAAATACATAATGACTCTTGTTCCTTCATGAGTTTTTACTAAAATTTTAAAGAGTTCAATTGTTTGGTAACAGTATTCATTATATCAATTTACATGTTTTCCATTTTATTTTCTAGTCCAATAATCATAGCATCAGTAGATTCGGTTTTTCCATTTCTATTTCGAGTTCCTCTACCGGATCTATAGTGATTTCTTGAAAATTTCCTATATAATTCACAAATTTGTTCAAAAGTTTTCTGAGAAATATCACCTTGTCCTAAAATATTTAAATTATTTCTAGCATTATCAGTCAGTCCTCTTAAGAACAAGGTTCTGATAGTACTGGGATCCAACATAAATTTTGACCTTTGTAAAATATACAAAAACATTTCTAGGTAATCTTCAAGAGTTTCATCATCATCCTGTATGATTGTAAAAATCTCATCCTGCATATCCCGAGTTTTGCAATATTCTTGATATTTAGACAAAAACACTCTCTCCATTTGATACCAAGAGGTTATATTGTTTCCTCCTAACCCCATAAACCAGCGTAGAGCTGAGTCCTTGAGAGTAACAGGAAATAATCTTAACTTCTGAGCGTCAGTTGAATAATCATAAATTCTACACAGAATATCAAACTCGAATAGAAAAGAGTTAGGATCTTCATGAACTTTACCATGGAAATGAGGGAGAGTTAATGGTGGAATATTCTTCATTTGCGCCACAGTATCAGGATCCACAATTGGAAACACAAAAGTGGACTGTTCTCCACCTGCCTAGTTTTCACCAGTCCCTTCCACATGATCTTCATGGTCCGCCATTGTTTCCCTTTTACTTGAACCTCTTTCAACACGTTGAACCACACCTGAGCTATTGTCACCAGAATCCAGGTGGATTGTTCCTGCATGATGGGTTTGAATTGGATTGGGATTCCTACTTACAGAAGGAGACACAATATGAGAATTGTTTTCAGAATTCTTTCAGCCCTGAATGGGCTTTGAACCCTTACCTTTTCTAGGTATTCATTTCAAAAAATAAAGAAAAATAAAAAATAAATTCTAATAAAAATGTTGTCAGAACTCAATTAACACCAGTAAAATTCCTTCAAAAAAGATTTTCCAAACAATACTGCAAAAACAAAGGAAAAATTACCTCTATTGCATAATCTGAAAATTCTTACCAGATCAAATCGCCTCCCCGGCAACGACGCCAAAATGTTGGGTGCAGGAATACACTTAAGAAAACTCCTCAACACTTAATTTGTCAACCCAAGGGATCCGTAAACTTAGAGATGAAGAATAGGCAATGCCAGAGATGGTATGAATATTTCTAATATAAATCCCTACTTTCTTTAAAGGAAAGATTGCAGAATCAAAATAAAAAGAGAAAAAGGCAACTTAAACCATCTAAATAATCTAAGACAGGAACAAGGAAGAATGTATTTGTAAGAGGGAATTAAATATAAAGGGCAATCACTCTAGATAATGTGTTTTCCTTTAGCAGATACACTTAGCAGTCTCATCAGATGGGCCCTTAAACCTGCTCCTTTAGAGATTTCCCTCTTGCACTAACATGTCCTATACTATCGCAATCTGCTTGCACTAGTGTAGGAACAGATATTTATGCAGAGGGTATAAATAGTGTCTTTACTAAAGGATTTTTGCTTCCTACAAGGGCTTGAACTTTTCCAGGTTCAAAGCACACAGATCCTGTGGCAAGAAACTAGTTCTTGCACCGGATCAAAGCTTCCTACATTTAGCATTTAATTCTTAAAATGAGTGCTTAATTATTGCAAGTACTATTATACTGTTACATCAAATTGCACACATAAAATGTGAATGCTTATGATCTTAACAGAGTGCATTAATAAAGAAACAATCAATATACATTTATCCTATCATAAGAATTTTAATGAAAGAAAGAAGATTGCGGGAAGCAGACTAAGAATTCTTTTTGCATCACACCGACATGCACTAGTGCAGGTTCATTTCTCCTTCTTGGACTAGGCGGGGAAACCAATCAAAAATAATTGCAGAAAAGGAAATATCACACCAACGTGCACTGGTGCAAGGTTATTTCTCTTGCTTGGACCAGGCGGGGGAAAACCAATCTGAAATGAAGTGCAGTAAAGGAAATTTATCTACTTCACACAATGGATCCGCTTTCACTCAGACATGAATGCATGTGCTTTAAATTAAATCACACTTGACAATGTAAACACAAATTACAGGAAAACGGGAAATGGGGTAAACGTGCTGGGTTGGCTGGGCCCTAGCCAACCAACGCATTTCCCCTTTAAATAAAAATGCTACTTAGTGCTTTAATCAATTCATCAGTTCAAATACAGAAACACAATTTGTGAAACATGAGGCGGAGCTCCCTTTTATTAATTCACTGAGGCAAGTACATACGTTAATACATCGTCCAACCTAGATTCAGGCGATAACAAAATACAACAACCTATTACTGCCTCTCTGATTGTGTCTATGTTCTATCAAAAAATTCTTTTATTCCTATCTACATTATACATTATATAGATCTTTGGCCAAAGTCAAAAATAGATCATTCAACCGATTACATAACCAAACGCAGAATTTAGCTTTTCGGCCTTTAAAATTAGATAGTTAGAAAAACTGGCCGTAGCCAATCTCCAGCTTTCATTCTTCACAGATTCAATCTCGGCTGCCTTTGGATCGATCTTGCTGTCGTGGTTAAAGCTACTCAAAACTAGGTGATTCTATCTTGGTTACTTTTGGATCGATCTTGTTGTCGTGGTTGAAGCTGCTCAAAACGAGGCAGTGATCAAGGAGGTTCGGATCTGTTGCAAGGATTTGTTGTGCTAGCAACGGTGCAAGATCCGATCCAGCACTAGGATCAATGGTCACGGTAAGTACTCTAACTACCGAATAAAAATTGGAGATATCAATAAGTTACAAAGAGTGATTAAAAGTAAGAAATCATGTAATAAATGATTAATTAATGCTAAGTTAAATTAAAAGTATGAAAAATAAAGTTTATAAAAAACATGTCACCGTGCTTGGACTGGTGCAAGATGAGGGTGTATAAAAGAGCTAAAAAAATGCTAAATGTTTATGATTTAGGAAGGGGAAATGGAAACAAGAGAAAAAATTAGAGGGCTAACAATCTTAGGCTCCAAGAACTCATGAATGAAAGAGTTCGGTTGAGGGAGAAAAGCGCCATGGCGGAAGCGGAAGTCAAGAAGCTTGAGGAAGGAATAAAGAAGGACTTTTTTGATAGAAAGACCATAATGATAAAGTAGGAAGAGCTCGATTACATTAACAGACTTGGGAATTACTGTTGTGAGTTTATTTGTTTGATGCATTGGATGGGACCATATGTTATGAAGATCAAAGATGGTGGTGCAGTGCAATGGGGGAAGTTAAATGGCGAACTCTTTCCAGGAAAAGTAAATGGTAGTCGGTTGAAGCTGTATACAGGTGGTTCAACCACCTGACTAGCCGTAGGAACATAGTTTTAGCACTCCAGGTAGCTGAAAGGAGGTGCGGGACTATAAACTAATCTACCCGAAGCTGCATGATGTTAGGACTATGCATAGTAGCGAGGTGTCACAGGGTTCGTGATAGTGCAAGGGTAGCTGCATTGCCACGCGGGTTGGCTAGAAAGTGATCATTATATTTGTTGTACCTCTGAGATGATAAGGGTCAGCTATCATGCCAGAGCATCTAAGATAATTATTTTGGGGGTTTTGTTTTAATTTGGAGGACCAATCAATGAAACAAATGTAACACTATAATGCCTAACCTTTTTAATAATATTAATATCAAAGCAGAGGGCTGCTATAAAATTTCACATAGTGATATAGCTTGAATAGTGGTGAGAAGGAACAAAAAATAATATGATTATCTCAATTTTGAAGAGAAAATTATATAATCATAAGTATGAAAACCTCTAACTTATGTTCAAAAGGTTTAAGAGAATATGCTTATGCTTACAAAAGACGTTGATGATTTATTTATTCAGAGGGTATTAATTAAATAGACAGTTCATTAATCCATTCTCTTTATAGATTATCACTTCAGAAGCTTATAGGAATAGATCGAAACACAATTATTCCTACTTGGTTATCTCTGTAACACATAAGAATATGAATAAAGACATAATGAGTGTTACTGGAAAAACTTACAGGAAACACAAACTGTGTAAAACAAAATTCATAATCCTTTTCTTTGTATTAAGGTTCTAGAAAATTCAAGTACATCAAGTGTTCAGAAATGCTTCATCCAAGGTGCAACCTTTCTTCAAGGATGCCACTCTTCTTCAAGGGTGCAACCCATAATAACTCATGAAAAGAGTTATTTGTACAACGATAGAACTAAGAAAATATCCTAAACTGTTTTTACAAAAATAGATTATTATGTAATCAAAATAAAGAGTGCTATTTGATCTGGCACTATTTTGATGCTGTGTTATTGGTGACTATCACTGAAAAACTGAAAATTGTTGAAGCTAGTTGATTGTTCCTCCAAAAGCTGAATGTTGTTTGATTACTTGCTGGATGTCATATTTACTTATGACCTTTCATCGAACATACTTTCATCTTATACTCTTTAACCTTGTTGACCTATCAATATCCTTTATTGTACTTTTTACTTTTACTATACATTTCAAGTTTTTACTGTGTATTTCAACAGTAAATCATTTAGTTCTTCACATGTCTCAGAAGTTGGTAGTTGGATATTGACCATCTTCCTATATATTTCATTTTTTTGTCTTTTAACTATATGCTTTATTTGCCTCCTTTGTTTTAACATTTACTATCTCTGTGTAAATGATTTCTTTTTTGTTTTAACCATTACTATGTAAATTGTTTACTTCTGCTCTGTGATATTGTCTTTTTCTTCTTAATAAAGGCATTTGAATGGATTTCCTTATGAATCTTGGAGTAAACAAGTTTTTAGATCAGTATGAAACTATTTATCCAAACATCCGGCCTTCTTCTAATCACCTGCAAAACACAACAATTGTTAAGAAAAACACAGGTTGGCAGGGAGGGCCACAATGGCTTCAGGGAATAGGATAGTGTATGGACAGAGTCCTGATAGTGTTTGGAAGGTAATTGGAGGTTGAATTTGATTGCAGGGGCTCAGGGTGGCACAAGAAGGGTTAGACGGTTTTCAATGTGTAAACGGGCGAAAGAGCGAGAATGAGGGACTTTGGCATTTAAACGAGAAACTTTAACTTTGGCATGAAAATTCATAATGTGAACAGTGAGTGGTTTCATTGTATGTGGGGAGGCGGTTTCAGAGGCCATCACATCACTTTTGAGTGAAGGGAGGTATTTTTTGGAGAGCACACAAGTTAACATGATACCACCATGTAGCCAAAAGGGGCCCGAGCAAAACCACAAATCTCACGTGCTCTCGGGCTAGTAAAGGTCAGAGATCGCAAGCGCACGATATGGATGCACGCAGTTAGATTTGGTGGTGAAAGATCTAACAGTTATCGTGTGGTGAAGTTGCATGGAGGGAAATCAGGCAGAGATTAGTGGAGCTCAGGGGGGATTAATTACATTTAACTATAATTAAATGATGAGTAAAGCAGGTTAAAAGTATAATGCGAGGGATCAATACAGTGGGATTAGGGTTAAAATGTGGCGGAGTTTGTTTAACTGCACCAAGGGTGGGTTAAAAGATCTTCTATCGGGAAAATGGTGAATACAGTGGAGTTAATTAAAATAAAGTGGGTGAGACAAAACTTAGGCTAAATGGGTTTTATGGGTTAAAAGGGTTTTGTCAGTAGAAACATGAATGGGAGAGTTAAAGTTAAATAATGCAGAGGGGGGAATAAAAGTTAAGATAAGGGGTGTTTTATGGGTTTTTAGGGAAATTACAAGGGGAAAGTGATTCTTTCAAGGGGAAAGGGTTTCATACTAGGAAAAAGGGGTTTTTGGATGGGAAAATGAGTTTGGAGGGTAATTTGCTAGAAAAATGTGTGAAACCAAGGAGAAAGGGTGAAAATGAAGGGAAAGGGTATTTTCTTAGGAAATGATGGGATAATGAGGAAATTAGTAAGTATATAGTGGGGGATGAAATGAAATGAGAGGAAGTTAAGCAAATCAACTTGGGAATATCTTTTCACTTTCATAACTGCTTCTGCACACTGAAACATTGGATTAAGCATGATAAATGTGCTTATGCTTCAATCAACTTTGTACTTCTGCAACCTTTCTTCTACCTACCCTTTACTTATCCTAACATTTTTCTTCACTTAATTGGGTACATTTAGGCTAGCATACCCTTTTCTTTCCTTGTTCTTTTGAAAAGAAAACTATCGAATTCTAACCTTATAACGTCCAAGGGCTCAGATTAAACTGATGAGCTCCTTATTATTCTCTACCTAACTGTTGATCTGCCAAGATTAAATAGTTTCACTAGATCTTTATTCTCTAACTATAAACATGAAATTTAAAGCATGAACTAGTCAAGATTAAACTATTTTACTATCATGGGTTATGGTATTTATGACAAGGTACACACAACCATTGTTTTGCATAATAACGTAAAAGGTAGTGGCACTTGGACTTGCACACTTTCATGATTAGTTTTTTCTTTTTGCTTTTCTTTCTAACCTAACATTTTATTTTTGCCTTCATTTTTTAGGGCATCTATTCTAACATTTTCTTTGATATGGACATATTTATCAAAATATTTCCTAACATTTTATTTAGTATTCTTTTTGTCCATATCCTAGCTTAACATTTTTTGAAAAATATTTTCATTTTTATGGACTAATTTATTCTAACTTATCAAAACCAGAAAAAGATGCAACATTGGCTCCTTCTGGGGACTTATTTCTCATGTAGAATGCAGAGAACCTACAGATCCATGTGCCTTCTCCTCGGACTATGGAGTCTTTTGTTGTAAAAAATCACACTGACAACTTGAAAAGTAAAAGGAAC
>APFE031743170.1:0-15365 GCA_000404065.3 Pinus taeda
GATGAAAGCTAACTCAAAGGAAGCTAATCTACTTGCAAAAAGAAACTGAAAGCCAAAAAGAAATGCAAACCCTAGCAAACCCTAATTCTACCAGCTAGTCCTATTGATGCAAGAATGAGAATGCAAACTACCGAAAGAGATTCCATTACTTCTATGAAGGTAAAATGCATGTGGCTAAGTTATCACTATCTGAAGAAAACAACTTTTTGTATTTTTGAATAAGTTGTTAGAATTATCATGCATGTGCTTTTAACTGGCTTTTGACTGTGCAAAGGTGGATTGGTGAGAGGAAATGCTTGGAAAAGGTTGGAAAGGTTCAGAGAGGGTCTAAGGAGTCCCTAACACTCTTCCCCAGAGTCTCACAAGGTTTGGCTATCAGGAAACCTCACTTGTGAGCTTCTATAGGAAGTTTGCAGGGGTTCTACAGGAAAGTTCAGGATTTCTACAGGAAACTCCAGAATTTCTACAGGAAACTTGGAAGTCGGTTTCTAGGAGTTGGATGAGTGAGGGAAGGTGCATGGATGGATCTGGAGGTAGGATAGGGGTCTAAAGCGGCCTAAGGACTGGTGGATGGAGTGGTGAGGAGGTGTAGAAGGTTGACTTGGCTTGAAGAAGGCTAAGGCAATAATTGCACAAAAACTAGGGTTATGTGAGTAAATGTGGAAAACGTGAGGTAAGGATTCTAAGTAGAGGGTGGAGTGGATGGTGCTAATGGAGAATAAGTAGATGAAGGAGTGGCACAGGTGCTCTGCAAGTCGTTTTTCCAATCTGAACCAACAAAGACTTGTAAATTTAAAGACCTAGTTATGTTGACCTAATATGCTAGCTGTTAGTAAAGATAATGAACATAAGTGTAACCTTCAATGAAACCATGTATTTTAACTCATGCAACTAAGCAAATGAAATTCTGAACTTGTAACCAACTTCTACACATGAAAATCAAACACTAGTGATTGCATGGAAAAGCAAAATCCATGTTTTTGTGGGCAGCAAAGTCATCCTAGTCACAGCTCCTGATCCCACTGAGGGAGAGGTGAAACCACAGATGTTTGTTGGCCCTTTTCTTGAAGTTGTTTCTGTTAACAACCTATCAAATAAATCTGAGCATGAAAAGCTATTTTACTCATCAAAGACAACCTAAATAACAAAACCAGATTTAGATCTAAATAGCAGATTTTATTTTAGGAATGCAGCAAAGACACACGAAAGTAAACAAAGGAAGTACTGGGCACTTGAGATGGGCCCAACCCCAAGAGCTACAGCCTCTTAAGAGATATTTAGAGCTGGTGCAAAGCTGGATTCATCTTTATTGATCAAAAGAAATGTTACATTCCAAAAACTGTCCACAAGGAGAACTTGAAAATGTGCTGAAAGCAAAGCTAATCCATTGCCTAAAAATCGAATTACAAAATGACTAAATATTGGCTAACCAAAATGACTAACTATGATCTATCTACTAGCTATCAAATGGCTAACCAAAATGAGGCCCTACGCCCTCTTATTTATACAAATTGAGGACCCCAACAGTCCTCCTAAACTTTAGGGACTCGGCTGCCCAAAACTTGTAGTTAACAACAGTCCTACTTTACTTGCTTGGCTGCCCTTGTGCAAATTTATTTGGTGGCCCTTGAACTCCGAGCTGATGGTGGAGAATTCGAGGTAAGGGCCCTTAAATGAAGGGGACACCTTCCTACAAATCCTCTCACTTGTTCTCCCACGAATTTGGCTGCCAAGTGCTCATTAAAACCTTCAATTTTGTCTCCAAATTGACCAAAAAGGCTACACAAAGCACACATTAGACTTGTTGGCATAATGACTAACCCAATTCACTCTATTAGCATAAATATAATAAAAAAAATGCAATAAACTAATGAGAATTGTGGATTAAGTCGAATTAGGAGGTTGAATTAGCCCAAATAATTATCCATTTTTGGGGCTCATCACTACCAACACCCTTGACTTGGACTTATAGACGCAAAGAGAATATTTCCTTCATAAACCCATAACATTCAAGATCAAAACAAAAACTGACTTGTATCCTTAGAGCCTTGCTCTATTTATACATTCCCATGGTCCACAGACCATGGGCAGGTCGACTCACTTTTTATTTTATACATTATTTTTGAGCGGACAACCCTTTGACTTTACTCCTTACAATTCATGCTCTGCACACCTCACGGAGCCTTTACCATACTATTACCCAAAATTGTGGGCTTTGAGCCCCAAAACCATTACACGGGGCCTCCGCTACACAACAATTGTTTCTAACTCAAGATCATGTGTCGAGTAATTCTATTAGTGCTCATTAGGTTTCCATGACTCATAGCCTACTACCTGTCCTTTTTGCATAAGAGCTCCACCATGTCCTCTTTTGTAATCATTTGTAGATACCACAAACTTTTTATCTGTATCTGTAATATTTAACACTCGAGCCTTCATCAACAACTTCTTCACTATTTGAAACTATCTGCACATTTCTCTATCCAATCAAATTTCTTACCTTGTCTTTGCAGTGATGTAATAGGATATGCAATGCAATATAACTTCATTATGAACCTCCTATAATAACCCGCTAACCCCAATACCTCATCCACATTTCTAGGAGCTTCCCACTCCATGATAGCTCTTATTTTCTAAGGATCCATTGCTATGTCTCCCTTGGAAACAACATGTCCGAAGTAATGTACTTTTGTTTCAAAGAAACTGCATTTTCTTAACTTGGCATAAAACTAATACTCTCTCAATAATCTCAACATTTATACTAAGTTCTTAACATGTTCTTCCTTATTCTTAGAGTATTACAATATGCCATCAATGAATATAACAACAAACTTGTCCAACAAAGAATGAAACACACTATTCATCAATCAAATTAACATAGATGGAGCATTAGTCAAATCTAATGGAACTACAAAAAAATCATAATGCTCATACCTATTTTGGAAATTTGTCTTGTAAATTTCCTCTTCCTTAATGTGTACCTCATGATATCTGGATCTCATATCGATATTTGAGAACACTATTGTTTGCTTCAATGGATCAAAAAATCATCAATCCTCAAAAATAGATTCGTGTTCTTGATGGTCACCTCGTTCAACTTCATGTCATAAATGCATAGCCTAAAGTACCATCCTTCTTCTTCAAAACTAATATTGGTGCACCCTAAGGGGATACACTTGGCCTAATGTATCCCTTGTCAAGAATTTCCTTTAATTGCAACTTCAAATCTACTAATACTAGAGTGCTCATCCTGTATGGTGCCTTTGATGCTGGTGCTACCCTGGGTATGAACTCAATGGAAAATTCCACTTATCTATGTGGAGGAAACTATGAAATCATTGCAGGAAATACATCCTAAAATTGTTGCAAGATCGAGTACTTGTTGGATACCTCCACTTCCTCAACATCCTTATCTTTATTTCTAGAAATATGCACTACAAATAACACACACACTTTTCTGTAACTACGCTTTACCTGCATCGTTGTCACCATTCTAACTGATGTTTCTATCTTCTTACTCTGTAATATGATTTATTCTCCATTGTCATCCAAACACTCAATTGCCTTGTCGTAACAATCACTTTCCTCCTATGAAAATAGAACCAGATAATATCTAAAATCATACTATATGATCCCAACAATAATACATTTGAATGTTCTAAGCTAGGCATAACATTCAACTAGAATGAACAAGCTATTACCGAGTGATACAAACTCTTATTTGCACCTGTAGCCAACTTCACTAACCATGATTCTACATGCCCATATTTATTCAAAGTACACTTATCCACCAAGTCTGACTAACATAACTATAATTAGATCTAGGTTTAATCAAAATGGAAGCAACTTGATCATAAATCTTACCTTCCATCTTGATAACATTTAATTGGTGATCTTCCTACTTATTATCCAACACTACATAAATCTGTGGAATGCTCTATCCAACATCCCAAACTGTCGATGCTTCCTATGCACTGTAAATATAAGGCCGACACTCTAACAGTCTTGTACCATCACTCTTCTTCTATCGCCCTCCAGTATCTGACCCATGTACCTGTCTAACCATGTTGAACTCCTTATTCGGTGCAACATTTTCTTTCTCATCTTCATCTTGTGGCCTTGTTTTCTTCATCATCCATTTAACTTCACATTTTTCTTTTCCTTTCCATCTTTGCTGAGATTATGTCCTACTATTTTATTGTTGATAACAATTTTTGAAGTTACCAATGACTTATTCAAGTGACCGAGACTCATCTTAGATAATCGAATCTCTAAATGCTAATGGAAATCCACTAAAAAATATCGGAAATTTTTCCTTCTCATCCTTAAGATACGTTAAATTCCTCAATAACTCCAAGAACTTACTCGTGTATTCCTCATCTATCATCAATCCCATATTTATCTCATAGAATTCCTTAGTTGTTATTGTAGTACCTATATAAAAATTACTTCTACCTTAAAAGTCTCTTGAATTAATTCCAACTCAACTCCTTTGTCCTGATATCTCTATCCTCATTCACATCTTCCCACAAGATATCTACTTTTCCTTTGAGGCTAAAGATATCTATTCTAGCCTTCATGTTCTCTGTGTACTCATGCAACTCAAAGAACTTATTCATCCCGAGTAACCATGGTTTTAAATCTTCTGGATTCCTCAAATCTGCATCAAAGGTAGGTGGCATTTCTTTCTTAAACTCATCAAGAAAATATCCCCTATCACTCCTTCTATAAGGATGATAACAATGACGATCATAGTGCTTGTCATAACTAGAACAAGAATATAACTTGTGTCCATCACCTCTTTTATCTGGAGTATATAAGGACATGCCATATATGATATTATCATCTCTATCTGACCTATGTCCACTATGAGATGTACTTCCATATGCCCCATTATTCCTATCTTCCTACTCACATCTGATCCGGAGTGGCCCCTACCTTTGCAATTCTAACAATATATCGAGGATTTCTTCTATGCCTGCCCGATTCTATCATTATCGACTTTGCAACTTCTTATTTATCCCTTAAATCTCCTCAATGTGTATACTATGTAAAACGAGTTCCCAACACCACGCTTCTCATCTAATCCGTAGGGAAAGTCTCATGAACTATAGTCTATGATATTCCTAGTCATCTTTTATATTCTTCGTGTAACTATACAATGTTAGCTAAACTAGAACATAATATAATCAACATACCTTAGTATAGTTCTGGTGAGGATAACTTGTCTGCAAGAGAAAGCATATTAGCACAATACATGTATAAGCATAATCATAATAATACATAAACATCATTTCCACAATTACCAATGCATGAACATATCGACCACATACCATGACCTCATGTACAAAAACTATCATGATGTCAATGTGTGCATATCAACATATGTATGACACACATTCATACACATTGCATACAAACATGACATGCATAACCAATTCATAAGTGACATATACTCATGATAAACTCATCCAACATCAAGACCATCAACTTTGACATGGTGACACAATTACAACCATGACCAATGCCATGAATACACAACATTGACATAGATCACAAGCATAGAGAAAAAATATATGCAACCAACATGAATACATGACCAACACACTACCCATCTAGTCCAAGGGATCAACCATGCTCTAATACCACTTTGTAACACCCTCCTCCAACATTCACCCAATCTAACGTGCACTAGGGTAAATATGTGACGATATTCTACTATGATGTGATTAAAATCCCCAAGTATAGTTAAGGAAGTGGAACCGACAAATAAAATGAAACTGACCTTTCACACATTCTATATAATCTTCAAGAGCCACCCAAGCCTTCCAGGTGACCATCCCTTGAGACAAGTGGACATTTCACTACCCTAGAACCTCAGTCACTTCCATGACAACTCATGCATGCGACTGGGACTCTCCATTCACTCCCATAGCAAGGCATCCATGATATTGGGGAAATTTTCAACTACTTCTGAGCCAGTGACCCCTACTTCTCTACCAATTTTTCAAGGCCAAGACTCGGGCCACTTCCTATGACTTCATGAAAACTTCAAAAATGACGAAGAACATTGAGACAACATTACTAATGCAAATATTTGATCAATGACTTGACTGGATCCCTACTAGCCGTGACAGACATTTCCTCAAACATGTCAAAAAAATTCATTCTATAGGTCATAACAACATATCTGAGTATGGGGGTCACAAACTTATCTATGATTCTTAAAGAAGCATTGTTGCCTTATCAAAATAGTTGCAATATCATCTATTAGGTCATATATTCGTTGTACATTCATTTGAAAATTAAAACATGATGAGAGCCATACACCAAGTATGTCATAAAACATACTCATAACCATCATATAACCAATAGAAATAACATGCAAATAACAACCATAAAAACCACATATAATCTAGTACATTTAGCCAATCACCCCCATGCCATATTACAAGTAGGAATGTGGGAATCAAAACAAAACCAAGTCAGGTTTCCTCAGGCTTTGTCACAATCCCCATCGAATCACTAGGCCCTAAACAAGCATGGATGCCACGCAATTTCTCCACCTACACCATGAGGAATTCTCTTGTCCCATAGTATTTAGGCTTTATTGTATATCCCACCATACAATAGTCGAGGATTCATAGGACTAATCATGAATCCATCCTCTAGGCTTTACCTTATATCACGTTATTCACTAGTCAAGGATTGATAGGCCTCATCAAGAGAACAAACATCTATTCTTTACTGTATATCCCATCATACAATGCTCGATGATTCTTAGGCCCACCAAGGCACACAAAAATTTGCCTTCCACAATCATAGTTTGGCTAAGGGATTCATAGGCATTGTGTTCTTTCTTTCAGAGACCACCTCACTCATATTTGAGACCATATGTTAATCTAGATCAACCAAATACAAGACAACCCATCACATCATGTTTATCCGTAAATCGAAAGGTAGGGTTCATGAACATTTTCACACCTCAAAAAACCCATGCCAATGATAGAAAGAGAACAAAATACACAGATGCATGTACCATGCATGCCCAAAACTAGCAAGGAAATCACACATCAAAATCGATACCTAAAAATAATCTCAATGTAGCTAATAGATGTTGCACTTCCTTGCTCGATCTTTTACTTCTTGGACCTTCCTTTGCTTTCTTGGTCCAATGGTGGAGTTCTACAAGAATATTCTAAGTTTGCAAGAGTGCGGGAGAGAGAAGATAGAGAGAGCTCCAGAACTAAACTAACAAAAGGTACCAACTCATCCTTAGAATACATTCTATTAATGAGGCCTCTATTTTTTTCAATTTTCCATTATTTTCCTTAATTTTCTCCTAAATTCCATTGTTTTCATAAATAAAATGCCAATTAATGCCTCATGCCCTTCCAGCCTTTGCCATTTCCTTTGCCAATTTTCTTAGCCATAATAAACCAAATGAATACCTGCACTTGTATGTTTTTCCCAACATTCAGGTTGGATTATGTGTCTCGTGACCTTGGTTATTATATTTTCCTTTATTAGATTTATCACATGGAATTTTTTACTAAGGTTGTTACAACCGACTCAGATCGGCCTTTGTCATCAACCTCTTGAGATCATGTTGGCGATAAAACTTCATATAGTGATATTAAGGTCCATGGGAAAAATGGTAAAGTCAGGTTTCCCTATAGGTTATGTGAAGACAATCATCCTATTTACCATCTTCCTTCTCTGGATGAATCCTCAAAAGTTTTGGAAAAGCTTACAGCTTCTCAACCTTGACTTCTGGCTAGTTATCCAAATATTTCCCCTAATCCTCCACTAAATGATGAAGTGATTGATCATAATCCAAATACAATCAATCTCACTCTCTCTGAATGTGAATCCCATGAGTCTGTTACTGACCAACCATTGGTTGAGGTAATGGTTGACTCGATTCCAACTTTAGTTGATCGTACCTTTCCCTTAGAGATTAAAGTGAATACCTCTCACATTCTTCCATTTCTTCATATTATAATGAGATGGGGGGGAACCCTCCCATTTCAATGGAAGAGAGATACAATCCTCCTGTTCCCACAACACAAGGATGAAATTATCCCATTACCGCAGCATAGCAGAAAAATTATCCTGCTCCCATAACACAAGGGGGAAGTTCTCCCATCCCATGACACCCCCTGTTAGTAGTATGGTTAGTTCCTTTGTTTGGAGTCGATTGGAGAGATATCATCTTCCTCCTTATGTGACCTTATAGATTATAGTATAGAATTATAATATGTCTATACCTCATAGAGTGATAAACGAATGGGTGTCTATTAATATTTTGTCCTCAACTACTTGGCAAACTTTGAGTTCTCACATCTTGTGTCCATTACCCAAAATCTTTTGAATTTTAACAGAGGAACCAATCAACTATTTG
Source organism: Pinus taeda (assembly GCA_000404065.3). Classification (NCBI taxonomy): domain Eukaryota; kingdom Viridiplantae; phylum Streptophyta; class Pinopsida; order Pinales; family Pinaceae; genus Pinus; species Pinus taeda. The sequence continues at coordinate 8,405 of APFE031743170.1, forward strand.
GGATCCTTCTTCATTTTCCTATTACTTTGGGATAAAATATTGTCTATATTAATGGGAAGGTAGTCCAAGTATCTTTGGATTTTATTTTACTCCTTGGGTGTGACTATTTTTATGGCATGGGAGCTCTTCTCTCTTCACTCTTTCATGTGAAGCATTTCCCACATGAACGAAGGATCGTCATCATTGACTAACTTTTGTTTGTTAGTACTAATTTGACTCCTAATAAAATAGCATTCCTAAATGTTCCTTATATGTAAGTGGTATCTTCCCCACCACAGATTAATTTTGTGGCAACTTGTTCCATACTAGCATCTAATGATGATCTAGTAAGTTATGTAGTACATTATTTATTGGGAGAATTGGAGCCTCATATTTCCATTGGATCCTTTGATACCTTCTAGAGCATTGTCCTCTCATATGATTAGAACCTCTTGGAAACTATGGGATTTTGAGGGCGATGACTAGGTCCCTCAAACAAAGTTTTTTTTCTTGTGTCAAGCTCATTCAAAAATGAGACAACTTCTTAGGGAAAAGTTCCATTTCTTGTGTCAAGCTCGTTAAAAAATGAAATAAGTTTTCATGAACATATTTCTTTTCCTATTTCAATCTCGTTAAAAAATGAAAAAAATCCCCTTTTAAGCCAAGCGCTTGATTAGATATTGTAAATTATCAGTTGAGTCTCTCACCTGATCTCATAAATGAACCTTCATTCCATCCACCTATTAGTAAACAATAGTCTGCTTAGGTGAATTAAATGAAGCTTGAGGGGAATGTGCCTACAATTTATTCATTATATTGGGGGCGTGCGAACTTATTTCAAGCATATTTTTTCTCTATTTCAAACTTCTGTAAAAAATGAAACCACTCTCAAACATAATTTTTATCATGTTTCAAGCTTGTCAAAAAATGAAACCAATTTCAAGCATAGTTCCCCATGTTTCAATCTTGTGTAAAAAATGAAACCATTCTCATCCTATTCCTATGATTTCCATTCTTATCTCCCTATTTCTATCATACGAGCCTTAGTTTTCTCTTTCAATTGTCACAATCTCCTTGTCCAGCATACACATTCACTTGTTTTTCTTACCCTTTCCAAAGGAACCACTATGATGAGTGGTCTTATTACCCAACCACTTGACCTATACATGTTTTAAAAAGTTCCATCATAATGAGAACCAATATTTATCCTTTTATACCACTCATTACAAAACATGGATTTCTCTTTCAGCTCTTTTCATAATCCCTAAACGTGAAAATATTGTCGAGCACTTGTATTTTCAAATTCATTAAAGTAAATGAAAATACATCTACTCATCATAAGTTTAACCCTTTTCTGGATTAACATAGACTATTTACCAAAAAGTAATACCTTAGTCGAACATGGCTAATAGGTCCTCCTGAGTATTGTTTTCTACCTCTTTGGACTCAAGAGACTATTGAGGAAAAGGACCCTTTGGAGTTTTCTTTTTCAAACTCTCTAAACATGAGAAGGAGTAGAGTTAGAACTTCGTTGGACTTGTAAAAAAATTAAACATCAATGTAAGTGTCAAACATGATGAGGCCTAACCACTCCTTCTCAAGGTTCATTATACATACTTAGAAGGATTCATCTAAAGGATGAACTTACAGATGATGCATATGTTATCCTCCTCAAGCTTGTTAAAAATAAAGAGGTACCGAACAAAAATGGCAGGGAAATTGGAAAATGGATTACTCTACTTGTTAATGGTAGTGAGCCGATCTTGAACATGAAACTCCTCCACTTCATCTTTGTGGCCGTTCAGTTGCAAAATATGCTTGTCTTTTGGTGCATCATACCTTTTCAAAGCCTTTGTTTTTGGTTTTGGGTCAACGATGCCAATTTCATTCATTTTCACTGATGTGTTTAGGAGAAGTCATTCACTTGATATCTACTATGATACGTTTAATCCTAAATTCATGTTTTTCCCTCCTAAAACAATTCCATATTAAAATCATTTTGTCTCAAATCATGATACTAGTTTCGTGTCGTTTATGGGCGATGCATCAAGGCCCTCATGTGATGGTTCTCTTCTTGTTGACATCAGCTCATTATCCAGGAGGTTGACTTGCAGACTCTACCTTCAATACCTTAGAACTTGTATACATCAATGGAAATTTTCCTCACTCTCGGTGAAAGGTTTTTGTCACTCGCCTTCAACCAAAAAATTTTGTGTGGTGCTCGACTTCAAGTCATTCATTCACACCATGAAGATTGCATTATTCTACCTTAAGAGCCATTAACATCAACAATGGTTTCTCTCGCATTTTTTAACAACTTACATCATTGGCCAGTAATCATATGTTGTCTACCATGTCTGACTCTAACTTCCTTATTCACATGGTTAGACTGGCACGTTAGACGATTCAATGAATGAGATAGAAGACCCCAGATCTAGGTCCATCCATCCGGGATGTGATTTGAGGATTAATACACGATCATAACATATGATGGTGATTATCATATGAATAGTCCTCCAATCATTGATCCACCCTTGTCATTAGTGCCATCATTATACATGTAATGTTAGCTTATGCGTTGACTATGGGTATGCTTCCCTCAACAAATATATCATGATGAAAATATATTGTAGTAGATTATGATTTGACGAGTTTCTCTTGATTCAAACTTGTCAAAAGGTAAAGCACTTCAATCATCATTCGTCATTTCTAACTTTGTTCTTTAGGGTCAATCTGTTATAGGCCATTTTGTTGCATCTAAATAGGCCTACCAACTAGATCAATCAACATCCATGAACACCTTGTCATCATACCTACACAAAGCTCTAAGCATGACTCTCCAAAATACCTATGTTTCTGAGTTTGACTGCCTCATTATAATGCTTTTAAGTCCCAATGGTCCCTATCCATTTAGGGACATATGTTCAACAACATGTTTCTCCCTTCTCCACCTTCTTTGATCAACAACAGGTTGTCCCTTGTTTGGGTTGTCTTGATTGTAGAAGCTCAAGAAAAATAAAACGAATCTTGAAGCTTCCTCTTCTAGAAGTTCTATGATTTGTTACAACCTTTTACCTTGGATAAGAACTTTGAATTCTATATGATCCTGGATATTTAACCTCTTATATCTTGAGCTCATCCTCCCCTTCTAAGTGGATCTGAAGCCTAGATTCATAAATGGAAATAATTCCTAAACTACCACACTCTCCTAGAAATATATAACCATCTACAAGATTAGGGCTGGAATTTAGAGACTAATAATACCGTCGTGTTGTTTCTTTGATGATAAGATATTTATCATTTCCATGTATTAGGATGACCTTGAGGTGTGCATTGTGACAAGAAAGGATAAGTCAACTTGGGGAGATCTCTACAAGATCAATTTCCACTTTTGGTTGTAAAATCTCTCCCTTCCATATCAATACAAAGAGTATAAAGTTTTCCTATATTTGTTATGTTATGTTTACATTCATATATTTCAATGCTATGTTGATCCATTGAATAGAGTGATTGGACAATGCTACAAGGTCATAGATATTTGGCTTGTGTTGAGTGTTTTTGGAGGTTATAATTATAGGTACCAGAGCTACGACTCGAGCTTATAGGCCCAAAGGAGAATGAAGCTTGTGATGGATCCCAAGTAAGCATATTTCCATTCTCCAAGTTCTCTAACAGTAACATTATATTATTTGCTTTCTATTGTTCTATACTAGGCCACTAGGTCTAGGGAAGATACTTTTGTCCACAGCCATAGGTTTCATATAACAATATCCATTCTCAGTGTTTCTCCATTGATTTTATTAGAATGAAATCACCACATATTAACCATAAAACATACTAGAATGGGTCCAAAACCTTTTAGATTCTGAAGAAATTTATTTTTTTCCTAGTCAAGTGAGGACCATAAACATTGGTTATATATCCAATTTCATCTAAGTCAATTAACTAGAAGGAGGCCAAGATAATATGAGCAGTAGGTGTATAATTATTACTTTCGAGGGTTCCAAATCATAACAAAACTCCATGTGTGACTATTGGCATACATTGCTAGTGATTGAAAACCTTTCGAACTCTAGAATGCAATTCCACATATCTTTTCACTAAAACACGTGGGCAGTATCACCATATGAATTTATAAATAGATATGTTCCTTTAGAAGAATTTATTCCATGATATAGTTGGGGACTTTAATGTTCAAATATATTATATTCATGGAATTTTGTTTTGGGTATAGGGAAATTTCTCTTTCATCAACATGGACTATCCTTAATTAGCCAACATTTCTCCAACTTGTCTGATCAAGTCCTTGTTGTGGCTATGCTATCCTTTTTTTACCATCTGTACTAGCTTACAAGGATCTTTAAACGTGTGATGGTAAATGCTTAGATAATGAATGAAAGAGTTGGATTCATGTTTAGTATTACCTTTTCATTTGCTTTCCTTGAGATTATCTTTGTGAAGCATATGAATATGATGATATAGAATAGTTTACCTATACTTCCCAATTCCAATATTCTACTAGTTCTAATAGGATTTATTCACATAGATCCATGTTCTTTGTAGTGGCATGTGTATTATCTTCTTCAATTATTATTTTAGCCATCTTTGGAAAGGGTTCTACTAATTTTCTTGTTGAGTCTTCAACTTGTCCTTTTCTGAAATTAATAAGGAAATGGATTACTTCCTTCCCCATTTTGGAGGATTCATGATCATCATGTTTTGTTGAGATATCCTCTTGGGAGGTTAGAAACTCAAACTTATTTCTATATACAAGTTTTAGTCATGAAACCAGTGCCCCTTAGAAGCACAGATACACTTTCATTTATGTGGATTTTCCAAAGTGATATTGGTTTATATTAGTGGACTAATCAGCATGAATTCCTTCAAGGTAAGAGGGAAAGCCTTGAACATGTGGCCAAAGGCATGGCACCATTGACATCAAAAGAGGATGTGCCCACATTTTAATAGCGACTCTAGATATTTTCTTCATAGTAAATATATATTAAAGCTAATAGATGCTATCATATAATCATATAGATACACATCGTAAAATAGGATGTGCTATCATCCTCTTTTTGTAGACTTAAAAAAATTAACTAAGTTGGCAATGGAATTACCGATTCCATCGAGAGTTTCTTATTCCTAGTATTCCTTTAGGAGAGAAATAATTTAGACATGCACCAAAATAGCTAAAAACAATTCCTTCTTTGGGTTGTATTTCTCCTTCTATAATCTCATGAAAAATCATGGCATTATTGAAGAAGTAAGGATCTTACTAGAAAATTTATGTTCTACTCTCCATACAAGAAATTTTTTTTGTACATAAGCTTTTGTCTCCTAACTTCAACTTTATTTTTGATCCACTAGATAAATTCTTTTCCAAAAAGCTACATCCCTACAAACTTGTAGATCAAAGCATTATCTTGCATATATTATATGTATTCTACAATCTTGCTATATTGAATTTCATATTCTGAATCTTGCATTTCACTAGATTTTGTGTTAGGCCCCTATACTACTAGTGTCACCCCTTATTGTTATTAGTACAAACCACTTATTATATTGATGTACCCATGTAGTGCCCATATTGTTACTATTGTGCCCCATAGAAGCCCACTATTATTATTATTGTGCCCTTACATTATTATTGTTATGTCGGCTCGGGTTATGTTATGAGCCCTTAGACTCCTATATATAGAAAGGAGGTCTTTTCATTTGTATCATCCAAGGAAATTGATTCCATTTATGTAGATTAAAGTGAGTTTGAGCCCCTCGAAAGAGGCCTGAATCTAAGTCGTTGTGATTCTATCTTTTCTATCTTTTCTTGAGCTTGGGCGTTCATACATTTTGGTATCAGAGCTTTGGATTCTAGGGTTTCGCTGCTCCAAACAAGTCATCGTGGAATTTTCGCTATAACTGTTTTTCTGTGACATTTCAGAAGTCGCAAAAAAACCCATTTGAGAAGACTTGGCGCTGAACTTTGGGTCCGAATTTCGGAGCGTTTCGCGGGATATGTTTGGAGATATGATCTGAGGAAGTTTGCCCTTTTGCAGACTCCTGAATTACACTCAAAACAGGTGACCTGGGGAAAATCGTCGTAACTTTCTTTCTGAGCATCAGATTGAAATTTCGTAAGAAGGTACACAAAGAGGAAGGACTGTTGTTTTCATTTTTATATTTTTCAGAGTCAAAGGTTGAAACAGTGACACGTGGCATGTCGTAGAAGTTTGCTCTACTGAATTAATCTATAATCAGGTCACTGTGGGAGATTTGGCATAACTCTTCATTGGAGAATCCAATTGGGGTCAGACTGGTGGCATTGGAAAGAGGACATAGAGGAATACTGCAGGTCTCAATTTCAGAACTTAAAGATCTGAAAATACATATTTATAGTCATTTCAAGATCGTGCTCCTAAAATCAAGAAAAAGCAAGATGAGGAAGTTTGATGGCAAGGATCCGGTAAATTGGATACGTCAGATGGAGCAATATTTTGATCTACATGGTGTACAACTGTTACAAAAGGTATGTATTACATCTTCATATTTATAACTAGATCATTTTTTATGGTATAAAGAGCTTTGTTCTCGTAAAAGACTTGTTACGTGGTCAATTTTCACGGAGGAAATGATAGCACATTATGAGGATACAAAGAGCAACACCTTCTTTAGAGCAACACCACAACAATTGGAAAGAGAAAAGGGGCTTTGTGACATAATGGAGAGCAAAATTATGGAAACCAGGAAGCATACCCCTCACAACTATAAAGATGGAAGTGTTGTTTCTCCTAGCCTTCCACAACCTACAAGGGTTACACCACAACAGTTGGAAGGAAAAAGAGAAAAAGGTCTTTGTTACAATTGTGATAGAAAATGCACTAAAGGTCATAAGTGTGCTGAGAAGAAATTATTTTACATAGAATATGAAGAGGAGGATGAAAAGGATCAAGAACCATCAAAACAAGAGGATATACACCAGGACCCC
>APFE031743173.1:0-28360 GCA_000404065.3 Pinus taeda
GGTGGTGCGGGGTGGTTTCAGGAATCAGGCAGCCACCCCGGGCGAGATGGCAAGCTATCGGGGTGGCACCGAGTGGGGCATCACCACCCACCTCGTGCCACCCTGACGGCCCACCCGGGGTGGTCGTCTGATTCCGGTGAGCCAACGAGCTGCCAAGGTGGCGAACTGTGGGGTGCGGTCACCCACCCTGTGCCACCTCAGCGGCTCGTTGGCCTGCCCGAGGTGGCCGTCCGCACGCCACCCCAGCGGCCTGTTGGCCCGCCTGAGTGGCTGTCCGAGGGGGCGGAGGTCGGGAGGCGGGAGGCGGAGGAGGGGAACGGGGAGGGAAGGGGCAGGTTGGGAGGGGAAGCGGCAGGAGAGGGAGGGAGCATGAGGCGGAAGGGGGGAGGGCGGGGGAGGGGGAGGGGGATGGGGGGGACGAGGGGAGGGGGAGGGGGATGGGGGGGGGGACGAGGGGAGGGGGCGCGAAGGGGTGGGATGAGGAGAAGGGGTAGGGAGGGTAAGGGTGAAGGGGTGAGGGGTAGGAGGGGATGAGGGTGAGGGAGAGGGGTAGGGAAGGGTAGGGGAGGAAGGGGGGAACAAGGGGTGAGGTGGGGTAGGAAAGGTAGGGTGGGGGGGGAACGAGGGGTGAGGTGGGGGTGTGGGTAGAGGGGTGGAAGGGGGAGTCGGATAGGGGGCAGGTGGGTGGGTCCGGGGGAGTGGGAGGTAGGGGCCGGGTAGGGGTGAGGGTGTTTTGGGGGGTAGAGAGTGGGCTGGAAGGGGGTTGAGGGGTGAGGGGGAAACGGGTGGCTGAGTTTTGGGAGGGGCTCGGAAGGGTTTGCAGAGGGAGTGGGTGGCCGGCCGATTGCAGGATGGGGTTTCCCTGGGCCCACCATGCTCACAGATGAAATATTTGTTAATTTGATTGACAAAAAATTTTAAGTTTAGAAAAAAAATCTGGTGGTCGGCAAATTATAAAATGGGGTTGCCCTGGGCCCACCATGCTCATGGTGGAAATATTTGTTAATTTGGTTGACAAAAAATTTTAACTTTAGAAAAGAAATCTACTTCGTTAAACTAATTTAATATGAGAAATTTCTAGGAAAAAAATTAACTGACTTTTCAATTGCGAGAATTCTTCGTTGAATATGTTGTTGATCCCAATGTAGCTGCTCCACAAATTCACTCCATGTCTTTCAACGAAGCTCAGAAAACCTTGATGTACCATGAGTAATAGTGATAATGGAATATATAGCTGAAACTACGTTTTACTGTACGGTGAATGCGAGATTAATTAGTTTTAATAAATTTTAACATGTTAATTTTTTTATGGCGATGAATGAAAATATGATAAAGTCAACAATATTGAATTTTTTTACAGCGGGGTGAACGTCGGATTAACTTGTTTCAGAATGTATTATAAATGTTAAAAAAACATTCAATTGTTTAGTAAATATTATATACTTTGACTATTAAAATAATTTAGGTAGAAGTTGTAGTTTACAATTTTAACTTTAATGATTTATTTCACAAAAAAAGTAAAGTTTACATTTTTCATTAAATTGCAGAATAAAATAATAAAGTGAAATAAATCTCACAAACTTTTAGGAGGGAAATATTTTCGCGAAATTTTTTGGGAGGAAAATTTTTGGAGGGAAATATTTTCACGAAATTTTTTGCGGGGGGAATTTTTGGACGGAAAAATTCATTCTCTAAGCTATATAGTATCATTAGGAGACTCTCCATTTGTATCATTCAACATCTTCTATTTGAAAGGGATGGATTTTCCTGATAGTGAAGTTTTGATTTATACAACATCAACATCTTCATCGCATAACAACTCTATTCATATGGATCAATATAGCGGCAATTCTTCCACTATGAATAGAAAGTCAATTCTTCCACTTAGTCCTGATCCTAAAGACTATGAGAGCAACATTCATGAAAGAGGGAATGGAGAATTTCAAATAAATAAAGGGTCACAGATTCCACTTAATTTGAATTCGAAGGGCTATGAAAGCAGTAGTGATGATGAGCTTGATGACAAATTTCAAAAGAATGGAGTCTCATGGTGTCAACTTAGTCCTAATTCTATGGACTATGAAAGCAGCAGCGATGAAGAGCAAGATGGTGAAGTTCAAATGAATGGAGTGTCATGGTGTCCACTTAGTCCTAATTCTAAGGACTATGACAGCAACAGTGTTGAAGAGCATGATGACAAATTTCAAAAGAATGGATTGTCACGGTGTCCACTTAGTCCTAATTCTGAGGACTATGAGAGCAACAGTGATGAAAAGCATGATAACGAATTTGAAAAGAATGGAGTGTCAAAGTGTCCACTTAGTCCTAATTCTAAGGACTATGAGAGCAGCAACAATGAAGTGCATGATGATGAATTTCAAAAGTATGGAGTGTTACGGTGTCCAGTTAGTCCTAATTCTAAGGACTATGAGAGAAGCTTTGATGAAGAGCGGGATGATGAATTTCAAAAGTATGGAGTGCCACGATGTCCAGTTAGTCCTAATTCTAAGGACTATGATAGCAGCAGTGATGAAGAGTGAGATGATGAATTTCAAAAGAATGGAGTGTCACGGTGTCCACTTAGTCCTAATTCTAAGGACTATGAGAGCAACGATGATGAAGAGCGCGATGATGAATTTCAAAAGAATGGAGTGTCACAATGTCCTCTTAGTCTTGATTCTAAGGACTATGAGAGCAGCAGTGATGAAGGATAGGATGATGCACTTAGTCCTAATTCTAATGAGTATAAAAGTGGCAGTGATGAAGGACAGGATGATACACTTAGTCCTAATTCTATGGACTGTGAGAGCAGCACTGAAAATGCACATGAGGAAGAATATCCAATAAACATCAAGTCAAATTTTCCATTGAGTCTAAATTCTATGGACTATGACAGTAGCACTAAAGAAGGGGAAGATGAAGAATATCCTCCAAATTAGTATTTGAAAAGCACAGTTGATCATAGTGTGGATAACATTCGTCTTAATGATGATGAAAATCCTTATACGATGATCTAATTATGGAGATGTTGCCAAGAAATATTGTATTGAGGAGTAGGAGCAGACCTTTTCATATCAATGCAATATGTTCTAGTTATACAAGGGGTAGAGCAGAATATCTGATGAGAAGAAGTTCTATCAGCGCACTCATTTCAAGTGAATGTTTCCAAAAATATTGTTGGAAACATATGGATTTCAAATTTGCATTAGAGAGTAGGAAGAGATATTTGTCAATGAATAAAAGCATGCAAAATTCATTTTTAGTTGGGTGAATGCAATCTACATTGTCAGGTTATGATTATCATATTAATACTTTATTTATTTGTATAAAAGCTTTCAAAATGTTTCATTCGATTAGGAATTTTCGTCTCTTGAGAATTCCAGAAAATTTGGAAAAGGATCCCACATTTTATTCTGAAGTACGTCATAAAATACAGTTTGGGCCATTATCAGACACTGCAATGTCATGGATGAAAGATTTCTTTTCAAAGCATCGAGAGTGTATGCCAAATAGAGAGACAATAAATATTCCAGATAATTTTTCGAGATGCGAAATCTACAACTTATACAAAGAATATGCAGAAGGTGCTGAGGGACATGGCCGGTTTATTACATATCAATATTTTGTGAAGATATGGAAGAAATAATTCAACAATGTCCGTATTCCTAAGAAGACAAGGATGGGGATTTGCAGTACATATGCTTCTCTTAAATAAAAAAGGGACAAATGTGAAGGGTCAGAAAAAGGTAGGCATTCATAACTTTAACTTTTAAAATTGTATATTCATCAAGTATGAAAACATATTTCTTAATGGCTTTCTTTTATGTTGTGTAGATTCAATTGTCAAAGAACTTCAGGAGCATCGCAAACAACAAACAAATGAATGGAAAAAGTTGTACAAGCATCGAAAGAAGTGTTATGATAATCCGAATAAATATTTGGGTTTGATAATTGATGGTATGGACTAGAAGAAAACACTTTTACCACATTTTGTTCACGCACCCAAAAATTTATAGGAGGAAAATTTTATTCAGTATCACTTGGTCGGTTGTATGGTCTTGAATGGGAAAATGTTGCCAAAGGTGTACTTCACAGCTCCAAATATTCATAATGATGCAAATCTGACCATAACCATAATTCATGATGTGCTTTCTCATTGGTCTGGTAATCTTCCTGAAGTTTTGTATCTAAAATTGGACAACACTTGCTGTGAAAACAAAAATCAGGTTGTTTTTGGATATCTAAACATGCTTGTTGAATTGAGAATTTTTCAGAAGGTAAAGGTTGGTTTCCTTCTTGTTGGGCATGCTCATGACCATATTGATCAGATGTTTAGTCGTTTTTTAGTCACATTGAGGAGGAAGGAAGCTGGGAGCTTGCCATGATTAATTGAATGTATTAAGAAATCATACATGCCAGAGCCTACTTTTGATGTGTTGGAAGAAACTGTTGACATGCGAAGGTTTATTATGGGATCATATGGTGAGGGGAAATGCATTGAAAAACTTAATGACATTAGCTTCCAACATCAATTTCATATCAAAAAAATTGATGGGAAAACACTAATATGGGGCAAGAAGTATTCAACTACTACAGAATGGGCACTGTCATCAGGTTTGCAATTTTTGAAGTTCATTCTAGATCATCCAATATTTGCATCGAAAATATTGTTATTACAATTAGTTGGTGAAGTTAGTAATGCACGCAAACAAAACAGGGATATTAATTATTCTGATTGCCTAGAAGAAATTAAAAAATGTATTAGATATACATATGAGTACTTTGACATTGCTGATTGAGTTTGGTGGGAGTCATTTTTCAATAATCAAAGTGATATCATTTCAACAAGAACAAATGAAGATATACCTTTGAAAAATCCATTTATTTGGCCACAAAATGTGTCGAACGCACATGAGGAAATAAACATTGCTGAATAGTAACAATCTCAAGGTATCATTAATTCTTCACAGGCAAAGGAAAGAGAGATGTGTATTGGTTCCAGAAGATCTCGTGCACAACATGAAGCCATGGAAGACCTTTATAGGGGTTCAGTATAGGATATTAACGAGGGGTTCATGATCACAGTGCTAGCATATGGAGATCTCAATGGCTATCCATTATGGGTTGCTAAAGTTATAAAGGTCTTTAAAAAAAATGAGGATATTACAAGTGTTGAAGTACATTGGTATGCCACAAATCCACACCCATTCAATGGTGTGTATAAGCCAGAGATGGTAGTTGACAAAAAAATGGCAGAAAGAGAAAAAGAAAGGGTACGAATATAAATCGTCGCCGCACAGACATATTAAAATTGGAGGATGTTGACATACTTGTTTATGACTTCAATTTAAAAAAGAGTGGAACTCTTCGCTTCAAGACGATAGAGATTCTAAAAAGGTTGTTACCAGAAGGAACAATGTTGAGATGGGAGTCTGTTGAAACCAGTTATAGATCTAGAATAATTTTGAAACCTGAAGTGATGGGCATGCTTGTGGACTCAAATGGGGCACTAATTGATGAAAGAGAAGAATATGGAACATCTTCGCCAGCATCCAGTCACTCATCTAAAGATTTGAATTCTGATGATGTGCAAGAAAATATGAGTGATTTTGAATAATTGTTTAAGATAGTTTATCTAACTGATGTATGCATCATATCTTGAAATAAATTTTTTTATTTCCATATGGTGTTAAATGAGAAGTTATGAGTCATTTTTATGTTGTTGGATCATTTTACTAACATTTTTTTTCAAATTTTGAAGATTGACCCTAAAAAAAAATCATCATTCCAGTATAATCACTTTTTCGTTTTCAAGCTATATTTTGCACGAAAATTTTGTTTTCACTGCCATTTTTAAAACATGTTCAAAATTTTCCCTATAAAAAAGAAAACCATCGTTCCAGTATACACATTTTTTGTTTTTCGCACTGTTTTTGATGTTTTTTCGGCGTTTTTTGGTCAGAGTTCCCATTTTTAATTTATAGTTCCCGTTTCAAAGTTTACATTGTTATTCAACCATACCTACAAATTTTTGAACTTGAACCCATACAATCAATGCAAAATTCAATTCCACGATATTGTACTGCCATCTCTGATAGAAAACATAAGAAGCACCTTATGATTCGAAAAGATTTCAATGACCTCATAGCAACAGGCTTGCTACAAAAGGGTTATGTTATAAATTTTAAAAGTTGGACTACTTCAGCTATTGGTCCATCAATGTAAGTTTGTTATAAATTTCGTATTTCAAATTTAACATTTTTATCGATAACACTTCCGCCTCTAACAATTAATCCTATGACTCTCATTTGTCGTGTAGGTCTATAAAGCTAATAGACTTCGAGATTTCTACTTAATTTGCACCCTTAATTGGCAATCCAAAAACTATGAGTATCTCGATCACATCTGAAGAAAACACTCCTTCCTCATCAAAACCAGATCCTTCATCAAAAACACACTGCCCTCTTCCAACTACTCCAACCCCATCCGTCCTGCCAGTTCAAATTCCCATCAAATCACTAAACCCTTACCACTCAAATTGGTGCATAAAAGGATATGTTCAAAGGAAAACAACTCTTCGACAATTTCAGAATCAATACGGACCCCGTAAAGTTTTTGGTTTTGACCTGTTCGATATAGAGGGTGGAGAAATACATATTACTTGTTTCAACAATGTCGCAGATTATTTTTTTGACAAAATCCAACATGGAAATGTCTACATTATCTCTAAAGGGAATGTGAAAATGGCTAATAAGAAATACAACCACTTGAACAATGACTGAGAAATTTTGTTAAATGCAACATCTACCATAGAACATGTTGCCAGCGAAAAAACATAATCCAACAGTGTATTTCAATATAAAATCAATCAACGATATCAGAACAACAAACTTCAACTCCATTGTTGATATTCTTGGTATTGTCATAGACATTTCCAGTGTGTGCACTATACGTAGAAAAGACGGCTCTAAAGTTACTAAACAAACACTACAACTTCAAGACATGTCTAGGTATAACATAGATGTAATCTTTTGGGGAGATAATTTTGATGCCACATCACAAGAAATATCCTCCCTATGTGGTGCAAGAAATAACCCCATCATTGCAATCAAGTCTGCCCGTGTTGGAGAATTTAATGGAAAAAATGTCGACACTACAACAAGATCCATTATTCTTGTAGATCCTGACATTGAAGAGGCCCACACACTAAAGTCATGGTTTAAAAAACAAAGTTCGACTGCAACTTCTACATCCTTGACAACAAGATCTCCTTTTGGCCATCAACAAAAAAAAATAAAAATTGTTGATATTTACGGTATGGATTCCTTAGAGAAACCAACATTCTTCCAATTAAAGGGCACAATAACAAAAATTGGGATGGACAGTTTTTACTACATTTCTTGCCCATCCATCGTTGATGGGAAAAAATGCATGAAAAAGATTATTCCACAAAATACAGGGATGTGGTTTTGCCCAAAATGCAATGCCAAAGTAAGTGAATGTGATTACAGATACTTACTGAAAATCGACATACAAGATCACATTGGTGAATTAGCTTCAACTGTTGCTTTCGAAGATGCAAGATCTACAATTCTTGGGAATAATGCTAAAGACTTCTATTTATTATCCTCAGATCCAGATCTAATCAAGGAAATTGTCTCCAATGCTCTATGGATAGATCATATCTTCACACTAATAGTGAAGATATAAACTTTTAAAGGAATACCACGGTTGAAATTCATTATCATAAAAGAAGAAACCTTGCATTTCACAATGGAATGCAACAACATCCTTCGAGCAATTGATGCTATCTCGATATTGTAGATAGATATCGCAAAATGTATTCCTTGCTTTTTGACAATTCCTATTATCTTATTTTATAAATACAATTTTGCACCATATAATGTTGCATGCCTTCTCATGAAATTCTCTTATACAGTATTCAAATAAGTATTCGTCCTCCATTTTATGTAGCATTATGTAAGTACACAAATTCACATTTTTATCATCTTCTTTCTTTTAAAAAATGAGGTAACTTGTTGCATTACACATGAAACTATCTACATGTATAAAGGAAAATTACTAAAATGTTCTTTCAAACACATTATTCAAATAAAAAATTCACATAAAACTATTCAAAACTTAAATTTCTTTCTCCTCTTTTGCTTTTATACAATAACATGGTTGTTCTCTCTAAATAACATTCATGTTTTCTCCTCTCTTGCTTATAGGTACCATAACTTTTGCGAATGTCTTCTTCTTGTAATGATGAACGTGTTTGAAGATACTATGCAACAAATAAAGAACAAATAAATCCACGTCGACGTGAGCTTTATTAGGAAAAAAAAGGCATCAGAGAATGTAAAAAACACAAAAAAGAGAAGGAAAACCAACATTCCTCGTCTAAAACGACCCACCCCAAAAACAATCCTCCTTTGCAATTATCAAACTCTTTATCTTTTTAGCAAACCTCTCAAACAAATACATCCATACCTCATTTCCCTAACCCCTCCTTTGCACATGCTTTCAACAACGTTTACACTAATGAGCACATCGAGATTTCTGTGCAAAGATTGATAAACTTGAACTTAAATGCCCATGCTCCATTTGTCTTGAATCATATCCTGGAATACATATCCACAATTACAACCAAATGTATTGTTGCTCTAGATGCATCTCTGAAACAAAGGGTCATTGCTTCTCATTATCAAACAACATGGACCCTGGTCCTCAACCAGCTGTCCTTACATCTCTTTCACAAATAGAAGAAATGCTCGTTGCTAGGGTTAACCCTATACTGCAGGTAACACATGCACGTGGTGGCCAATATAAATATAGTGGCCACACAATTTTTTTTCCACAAGACATTACAAAAATCGCAAGCATGTTGCCACGATGTGTTGAAGACTTGGACATTCTAATTGTCACCCATCATAGTAATGACCATAAGGCTTATGATTTCATTTTCAGTAGACATCACGTTCTCGCTGCATTAGAATACAAATTGGCAAATGACCCATACTAGCATCCTTACCAGTAATCCCCATTGATGTCTCCTCCTCCCTTCGCCATTCCAATACTACAGAAACAACTGTCCACCTTTCACTTGAACCACCACATGAGCCCACCGAAGATTCCGCAAACCAATCCCTACACCAAACATCATCATTCATACCCATTATTCCTAATACAAATATATAAATCCAAGAAATCCACCTTTATTTACATGCTTACAACCACCATTCTGATACTACAATTGAATGGCCAACAACTGGCTTATCCCCAATCAATGAATACAACACAGAAGGTCTACTCTCTATGGCTTTCCCCACCCTTTTCCCCACAGGAGCTGCAATGTCAAATCAACCAAGGATGAAAGAAGTGCAGTTACATGAATATGCACTTCATCTCAAACGTTACTACGACAACAGATTCGGAAAGCACCCACGCTTCAGTTATTACAGATATAATCTCATGATGCAACATAGCAGTTAAGCAACAACCTCGATTTTTGTGGAAAAGAACATCATAAATAACTTTCCAACATCTATTCAAGATCTGAAAATCCGACTAGAACAATTTCTAGATGAGAAATTGGTAGAGCAAGTCATGTGAGTCGGTTTCTCTTTACATGGAACAAGATCTTTTTGGCACAAAGTTAAAAATGAACTAACAGACATGATATCTCAGCTCGGTTGCTTAACGTTCTTCTTCACATTAAGTGCAGTTGATACAAAATGGCCTGATCTTCATGCAATCATGCCCAGATGTCAACCTTATGATATTGCAAAACAACAAAAATGGAGAAATGATAACATTATCTCTAACCCACATTTAACATCATTATATGTGCACCATATATTCACAACATTTTGTGAAGTTAACTTAGAGAAACACTTGCAGACAAAAGACTACTGGTACAGGTATTCTACTGCATTTTTTTTGTAACACTCTAAACATCATCCCTCACCTACTACAAAATTATCTTACATAAATGCATACTTGATAGGTATGAATGGCAACATAAGGGATCTGCACACATCCATGGTTTCCTTTGGATAGAAAATGCACCTGATATGGAAAGCCTCATCTGGGAAGACACAGATGCAGTTGATATTACTAGGTAGTTCTTTGACAAATATATTTCCGCTTGGAACCCTCTTACTCTTTCGATTTCAAACCAACCAATTGCTCAGACAAATCTCGAAGACCCTTGTCTATTGTCCATGCTGAAAATCTTTAGAACAAATCCTTTCAATGATTATGAACAACTCATCAATTGTGATGAACGTCACAGAAAATGCACCGAAAGCACATGCCTAAGAAAGAATGGATCCTCATTTGAATTTCGTTAAAAAGCATCATGGGAATTACATCCAAAATCATCCTTATTCATTGACTCCAATGGCAAAAAAACACACACCCTTGCTTGCAACGACGATCGACTCAATACCCATAACCCTACCATCCTATCTATTTGGTGTGCAAATGTTGACTGCCAACCAATACTTTCCATACACGTTGTAAAAAAATATATCGTCAAATATGCATCCAAAAAAAAAAAAAATCTGAAAGCTTCCACCACATGCTACGTAGAATTGTCCTTGCTCCATCCATTGCTGACCCAGCAACATCTGCATTTCGAAAATTTCTTGCAGAAACCCTTGTTGATCGTGACATTGGAGCACAATAAACCTGTCACACGCTGTAAAAATTACCATTAACATTGTTTAGTCGAGCATTCTTTTCTTTAAACGTAAACCAAAAAATTCTTATGCGCCTTCCACAAACAAATACCACCTCCACTACATCCCCACACATCATAGATACATATATCCAACGCCCTTCCTCCCTAGAATCCACATCACTTATAGAAGTAGCAAGATCCTGGTCATATGATCCTCGTCGCAAAACAAACAAATGGAAACTTAGACTTACAAAAGCAATTATTCGAGTCATACCACATTACTCCTCCATACCATCCACAACCAAACCTTGCTATGCTGACTTTGGCAGAGTTGAAATTATGCTATACATACCCTTTCGCCATATCATACAAGATATAGGAGATTCCACTGCAGAATTCATCACAAATTGGCAAACATTTCGTCCATTCTACAAACCTTGGCATCAACACTACACACTATCTGATATTGAATCTGTCACAAATGATAACTCAACTATTTGTGAAACCAATCCTCTAGACACCATGGAAATAAATGAATTGGAATTACTCTCCCAATTATACCCTACAAATGAGCTCCTCATAAATGACCTTGACATGCTTGGCCTTCGTGGCTTTGATGACAACCATAACTGGAATCATACCACTATCCCATTAGATCTACAAAATAATGCCATACAATTCATTGAGAATAGCCACTCCATCCAACGCATTCTTCAAACACATCAATGTATCCTAACGACCCTTACTACATTATCTCCAATGCAAAGAAAAGGTCTAAATATTTTTTCTAATCATTTTTGCTAAGAAGGATTGTTTAACTGCTCTCATAATGATAATACAAGGCACTGCTAGTACAAGAAAATCCCTCATCAAATGCATCAAAGATATGCTCATAACCCTTGCAAGCCCAGAACCTTCACCAATCATGCTCCTCACCCCTACAGGGGTTGCTGCCTTCAACATACAAGCATTGACAATCCATTCTGCTCTCCACCTTCCTATAAAGGATCTTACGCCCTTAGAAGGCAATGCTCTTGCAAAATTCCAAGAAGAACTTAGGCATATAAGGTATGTACTAATCGATAAAATGAGCTTCATTGGGCCAAAGCTTCTCAACCATATTGATGAACTTCTTCGAGAGGCATTCCCACAGAAAGGAAACACTCCTTTCAATGGTTGTTCCATTATATTGGTTGGTAATCTCAATCAGTTACCGCCCATCAAAGGCATACCTCTATATGCAAGGACGAGCCATGGAAGCGCACTGTGGAACACCTTCAACACAATGATCACATTAAACACAATATTTCATCAACAAGGTGACAACATCGCCCAGGTTACTTTCAAGAACATCCTCTAGAACATTAGAGATGCAAATCCAATAATCGATGACTACAACATACTCATGTCGTGCACAGATTCCTTTTTATCAGAAGATGAAATACATTCCTTCCATGATTCCATGCATCTATTTCCAACAAATGCTCAAACAATGGTCCATAATAAGAAAATGATAAAATCTCTAAACACTCCAATCGCAAGATCCATTGCTGAAGATGACAACACATATTCCAACATTTCCTCAAAAGACGAGCAACTTGAGCGAATTGTGTTACTATGCAATGCCCAAGAAGTTATGATAACTTCCAGCCTTTGGGTTTTAGCCGGACTTGTTAATGTTTCCCTTAGAGAAATTGTAACCATCTTTTACAAAGAATCAACTGCACCACCACAAATTCCAACATTTGTTGTCGTAGGTTTTCCCAAATACATCGGGCCTCCTTGGGATGAAAGAAATCCCACTCACTTGCCTATTCCAACAATAAAAAGAAATGGACGTATGCAAATTCCACTAAAGATGGCTTGGGCTTTAACCATACATAAACCTCAAGGTATGACACTACCAAAAGCAACAATTGACATTGGGAAAACTGAACATCAAGGTCTCACATTCACAAAAATTTCAAGACCTTCTCTACAAGATCTCTGAATTTGCCCCGCATTTAGTGTCGATCGTTACAATAAAATGAAGGACAATAAAAACATTGCTTGCAGAAAACACGCGGAAAAAATTCTCCGTTCAATGCCACCTCCAGATAATCTGCTCCAATCCATACTTTAACATCACCAAAAGGTTTCTTCTATTTATTAAGATCATTCTATTTCATAACATACCTTTCATATCTTTCAAAAACAATCAAATTAATCATTATTAATCATGTTTGCAAATATCACAATTTTTTTATATTATCTATACATTTGGTTCTAACATTTTCTTTCTTTTGCAATAGCACATATGGACTCAGAAATAGCACAGCTATATAACTATTGGGACGGAATTGAGGCATCAATACTTACACTGCAACATATACAAAACAGATTTCTTCCGGTACCAAATCCAGCGGTACCATTATATCGCCTCCGTCCAACTATATAATTATTACTACAAATAAAAACTTCCCTAAAACGCTTAAACCACATTCATCAACGTGACAAAATGCGAAAAATGCGGGCAGAATGGCAATCAAGAAATATGAGTCTCCAATTACGCATAAATCTCCAATGGTGTTCAGTATGCCATCATTCACCATGCATCTTCAACTAACAATATTTAAATCCCCATGGCAAAGGTAAGTTCATTTCCATTCATTTCAATTTCATTTTAACACAACTCACGTGCAAACTATTACTAATAAATTTCCACACTTAATTTACATATTAGAAATTCTAACAAAATATACATTTTGCAGGCTCATTACTGCTTCTTAAGGTCTTCGATGCCTCCAACAAATTTCAATGCCTTCAAATGTGGAATGGCAACCACAATGTTCTTCACAATATTATATTTCTTTTCTAACCTCTTTTCGTTACAATTTACTGCTTGTATTTTCGAATTGAAACTTGAAAAAGGATGTTTCAAGATCAAAATAATTTCTATGCTACAAACATTCTACTTTTTGTAAATTATACCTAATGTATATCACTTGGCTTCATCTTCCACCATTACATGAAATCTTAAATATTAAATATTATTATAAATAACCATTACCATGTAAACTACTATTAAATAATTTCCACAATAAATTTACATATTCCAAAATATTAGTATTGCTTCTACATCACATTAACAAAAAAAAAAAATCAGCAATAAAATGACAACCATCAGGTTTATGTCGTATCATCGTATCGCTTTTTTCAACTCTTTCCTTAAAATCCAATTGTATTTTTTAATAACGCCATAAATACGTAACATATGGAAAATCATAATCTCCAAAAAAAAAAAAAAAACTTACAATATTGAATAGAAACATTTTGTCATCTTTAATTTAAGATTACAAGTAAGATGAACATTTTGTTGTTCCAGGGATCCAAAAACATGTTTCTATTATTCTTCATGGTAAATAGCACGTCTTCTAAAGCATATTCACTAAATTCATCCTGTATAAATCAACGACGAGTATATCTTTGAATGTGGTTGGTAATAGCAATTGTACATGTCCCCTGATGCATATTCATTATATTCATCTTGTATAAATCAACTCCTCTGGACTTTGATAGCTTGTGGAATGGTCATGGAGGAAAGCAATTCAGACCCACCATAGTTGTTGAAACCCATCATGGCCAGTATGAGTTCCTTTAGAAAAAGTATTGGATCTTGCTCAAATAAAAACACGTCAATTGTTGTACCATATGTAAAGAGTTACTTCAATGACTAAATTTTGTGAGAGCGATGACCTCCCATCGGAGAGTCCGACATACCATGTTGATAGTTTATGTCTTTACAACCAATTCATTATCAATGGGCTTTAACATATTTTTTTAACAAAATCAATTTATTTTAATGAATATAATACATGTTTTAAATATATCTTGATATTTATTTAATTTTTCGTTTAAATAGTGATTTGTTAAATATCCATATCCAAATCGATATGGATACCTAGTTGTTGTTAACATGGATTCATTTTTTTACATTCACCTTCAACTAGGCAATCTTTATCCAGATACGAAGGTGTGTAAACAACTTTAATGGCTATTTATGACTATTTTTATTCGATTTTATAGCCACTTTAACCCCCGAATAGGGTTTTAAGCATGGCTTTCTCAATTGAAACTCATTATCATCGACTCTTGCTTTCAAAAATGCCCATTCACATTTCAATATTCTTCCACGCTCTATGCCTTACGATGTTTCCTTTGCAACATTAAGTACAAATACTAGTCGATAGGAAAACCAATACATAACCATCATAATCATGATTTTCTACAACCAGCAATGTAATAAACAGATTAAAAAAAACTTACCACGATTGAGTTAATACATATCAACAGTATGTTCACATGATCTCCTATGTAAAATATCTCTTTATACCATCCCTAAACAATTTTTGCATCTTTTAAAACTGTTTTAAAACCCTTAATTATAAAATGTATAATACATCTTTCTTAACAAACAACCCCCAACTGCATCTGTAACGCGGTTGCTTGAACAATAAATAGATCGATCTGTGCTCAGGAAACGACGCAAATCTTAACTCAAAACGTCCGTATTTGTTTGTCAAACCAGATGAGAGGTTCAGCGAATTTTTCCTCAAATCCAAGAATTCAGAAGCATTGCGAACTGCGTTTCAATGTATGAATTTCAAATCCAAAGCAGAACCAAGATCAAGAGTCAATTGGAAATGACATAAGATAAAAATTGCTGCTATGACAAAAACCACAAAAGATTGGACAGACGTAGATCCTAGAAAGATTGAATTCTAGGAGGGATGAGATCAGGTAATTCAGTGTCTACTTCCCACCCAAGCAAATGGGGTCCATTGAGAGGCTGTGTCACGAGCGAGCAGTACATTCACTGTGCTAAGATTTAATTGTATTAATGTAAAGATTTCACCATTTGTGGAAAATTATCACGGCCATATGTTTGTGATCTATTTCAAAATAGAAGTTTCAGGATTTACAAATTTTAAATAAAATTAAATGTTAGGAGATGATCGATTGAGATATAATAAATGTGAAATAATTTTCTTCATATACATGATCCTAAAGATATAACTAAAATTTTGTAAGCCATTTTTCAATTATAAAACCCAAAAACACATGTATCTTCCACCTCCATCTTTTAGAGCTTCACCTACATTACAAATTCGTATTTGAACCATGATGGATTTCACATAGTAGCCAAGATATGAAGTCCCTGAACCCCATTGCTAAAAAACCGCTAGGAAGCGTTATAGTGTGCTCAGGGTCGTTCACCCATTCGGCTTCTGTACTACACTATATGATGAAATACTGACTTTGTTAGAGAATTTTCGGCGAAATCACATAATTAATCATTTGTCGACGCATTTCGAACCAACCAGTGTGGTTCATCGTCAGGACAAGTTGAAGAACCGATCCAACTTAGCTAGTAAAATAGTTTGGGCAGAGACTCCAACGGCTAGATTGATAACGGCTAATTCTAATCTTATGACCCCAGTCAAATAATTAATATTCTTGTTATATTTTTAATTATTATTATTCCTAGAAATTAGTTAAATTAGGTAAAAATATATAAGAAAAGTACTCCTATTGGTTAGTAATCATTTTTTATTTAACATATATATATATATATATATATATATATATATATATATATATATATATATATATATACATATAACGATCCAATATTGGGTTATCAGAATAAAATAATATTATTGGTTCATCTATATATTTATTTAATAATTATTTTTATTTATCATTTCAATTCTAATGGTTCGTTTGAAAGTAAATTAATAATAGTAATCAAATATATACATATATAATTAAAATCATGAAAACAAAAATAATTTAATAATTTATTTCTTAAATATTATTATTCCAATTATAATATTTAAGTTTAAATATATCCATGTAATTAGGTAAATATATTAATACATATAATGGTTCAAAATTTATTTATCGGATATAAATAATTGATAATAAAAGGGATTAGAATAAACTAATTCCATATACTATTAGGTTGTTAAGTTTAAAAGTTGAATTTAAAATATATAAACTATTTCTAAAAGCTAACTATATATTAGAAAATTATAATTAAATTGCTATAAAGGTTGGTAATTTATAATTGTTTATTAATCACTATATATTTGTATATATATATTATAGCTATAATATCAGGTTTATTAGGATGAATTAAAGTAATCTTAGAGTTTAGCTTAAAAGGATAATTTATTTAGACTATATCATAATGATTTATTAATTGTTTATTAATAAATACATATATATCACGTTTTTAATAGTATGTTATAAGCTAATCATATTGGTGTATTATTTATTTAATAATTATTTTCAATTATCATTTCAATTCTAAAGGTTTAGTAGTCATAAATATATATATCTATATATAATTGAAATCATGAAAACACAACTAATTTATTAAATTATTTCTTGAATATTATTATTCCAATTATAATATTTAAGTTTAAAAGTAACCCAATAACAGTTAAAAATATAATTGTAATAAGGTCAATACATTTAATGGTTCGAAATTATTTATTAATAGCTAATACAACGAATAAAAATAGGAAATTAAGATAATAGAAGGGATTAAATAATACTAATTCCAATATACTATTAGGATGCCAAGAAGAATATATAAATTATGTTTAAAAGCTAAAAATATATTAAAATTTTTTAATAAACCAAGGGAAAAAGGACCAACCACATAAACCAACCTCTAAGGGGAGGGGAAAAACCCTAAGACCTTATAACAGAGGGACTGAGGAGGCTAGGAAGATAGGGTTGGGACCCAACAACTGCTAATCTTCCAGCCATCATCCCTATTAATATTATTCGGCCTTTTTTCGATCTCCAGGGCCTCTCTAGACTTGGGATGGTGAAACTGCACAACTTTGGCAATGACTTGAGCCTCTTCAATACACACATGATGCAAGGTCTTCTCGGCGTGTTCAGCCAGGGCTGAGGACTTGGTCCTACTATGCTTTAAGTTAGCCGAATGCTCGCTAATCCTTTCATTGATAGAGCAGCCCGTCTCACCAATATATGGTGTCCCAGAGGAACATAGAATGACATAGACGCCCTTCATGTCTTTAGGGTCAATAGGATCTTTTACAGACCTGAGGGAGCCACGGATAATATTGAGAGGTCTGAAAGTTGCGAGCACATCGTACTTCCTCAGAATCCTCGCAACCCTACCAGTATTGAGAGGATTTCTAGTGTTTTGAGAGCCTAACAATCAAGAGGTAGGTTATGACTACATGACTAATCATGATGGTTGGAATCCACTCAAATTTCATACATAAAAATCTCTTTCCCTAGGTGGTGCCATAAGAGGTAAACCCTAGTTTCTTCTCCATCAACTTGGGGAATTTTTTGAGGGTTTCATGGGCTTGGAATAAATTATTATCATTGGAAGAAACCATTTATGTTTGTTCATGACCTTGTGAACACTAGTTTTCATAAAAAACCTCAAAATATTAGGTCTTGAACCTTTCTTTCTACAACTTCTCTTTGAGATCATTTTGCTTCTTAGGAACATTGAATCGTTATTGAGAGTCTCTTTCACATGATCTCTAGCTAAATCACCTTGTTCTTTATACCTCACACATATGTTATAAGAATTCTCCTTCTTACCTTGACTCCTCCCATAAATGAAAATTTGTAACGAGTAGGGGATTTTGGCTGAGGTGACATTTAACCTCTATCCCATTATTAGCACTTTTTTTAGATTTTTCCTTGTGGGGTTGCCCTCTTCAAGGAATATTATATTTTGTGGTAACAAAGAAAAATTGCGACTCATAAATCCAAGATCCATTATTCTACAACCCACCCATTTATCAGAGACAACCCCCTTGGCTTCTTTTGAATCGCCTCCAAGTTGTTACTACAATTTAAACATTAGGGAATTATTCTCCAACCAACACAAGTTGTTACGAGAAAAAAGTAAACCTTGCATCAAGGACATGGTAGTGGGATTCAATCTTTGTCTTTTGGAGTGTTGGTGTCATCTGTGGCAATAAAACACCTTGTTCCATTTCTAGTTGAATTGAACCTACACCTAAGATTTTAAGAAAAATATGGGTAACTAGGAAATAAAGTCGAAGAAAAAAAATATGTATTAGATTGTTAATGTTTTCATTTCTAGATATTTAGTGGATCCAACAACATCCCACTTATAGGAAACCTAGATTTAGACGTGCTCGGGGAAATACTATTGCACCTTCGATTTTCAGGATGTTTAATGAAAATGAGAAGCACACACCCTTTTAATTTTTGAAAGCTCTATTGTTTCTCCAAAAGAGAAGCTATGAACTACTGCTCCATAGTCTTCTATGAGAGGCTCTTCGGAACTAGTATTTTTAAACTACTCATTACCAAAGGATAATACTATAGATTGTAATTTTCGTAGAATTAATTATTGTCTTAGTATTAACTAGGAAAGAGAACTAGAAGGGATAGTGATGAAATACCAAGAATTCTATCAATTTTAATTACTTTTGGAAAATAATTTTTGAAGGAGAAGGTAAAAATGGACCTACAAAACCCACATCAAACAAAGGGATAGATGTTTTAGATATTCAAGACAACAAATATTATGCGTTGATTTCTACTTTTGTAAGTGAAGAGGTGATTCGTCATATTATTCAAATTAAAAATTCTTATGATGCATTGAAGAAGTTGAATTATTTATGACTCACAATTACAATTGGAAGTTTTCTAGTTGATGATCAATCTATTAAGACCGAAGAACAATGACACCTTGGACTTAGTTTCACATAGTAGTGACAACACAAAAAATGTAGAAATGTGTGGAGTTAAAATCGATATCTTTCTCACAGCCTTTGTCAAGACCCTCTAATATCCTACATACTTTTACTATATTTAATCCTTAAACTCTAGTGCCCAACTCAAATACCTTACTTTTGACTCTCTTATTGAGACATCTTCAGGATGTGAGAAAACTTTTGAGAAGAGAAGACAAGTTCTCAATGCCCTAAAGAAGTGGTGCACCTTATGTAGGAAAAAGACTTGGCCACAATATCATTCTAGAGGAAGTAGTGGTAGAAGAGGATGTGAAAGGGAGAACAAGAGGAAAGGGGGGTAAGCATCATTAAGGAGGAAAATATGACCTTCAATGCATTCCCTATAATAGATATGGACATGATACATCCACGTGAAAAATCCCTTGCGAAAGAATGAAACAAGAATGTAATGAAGAAAAAAGGAAAATTCTAGATCCAACAAAAATTAAAGCACTTGATTCTACTCATTATGTTGTTTCCCGTTGAAATACTGGAGTAACTAAAGGTCTAATTCATTCATTTTCTTCTTGGAAAGATTCATTTTTTCTTGACATAGGTGAAACTTACCATGTGACCTTTTAAGGGACTTGTTTGAAGACATTATTGACAATGTATATGGAGTGATATAATTTATAAAAAAATTCAAGCCTTAAGCCATCTAGACATGGAATTATGAGGCTTAAATTGCCTCGACTGCTAAACTTTATTTTGCATGATGAACTCTACCTTCCAAAAATATGGAGAAACTTGTTGTCCCTTGTTTGCATTCATCAACAAGGAAATTCCATACATATAAATGATGGAAAGGTAAAGATAAGGAAAGGAGCACACAATGCGGTTGTTATGAGTGGAATAGAGGTCGAAATGCTTCTGAAACTAAAAGGAAAACCTACCACGCACAAAAATATATATACAATTATCAACATAATGAATATATATTGCCATATTACCTTCTTTGGGATGCAATATTTAGAAATTTTAATTATGACAATTTTTATTTGTTGAAAGTGATGGAATTTTTGGATTTCCAACTATTCCAAGGAGATTGAAGCAATTTTATTCTTGTATCCTATGAAAACATAGCAAACAACCATTACATGATTCTTCTTCTACACCTCATAGAAGGATTGCAATAATTCATTCTTAGTTGTGTGGACTAATGCTTATTCCTTCTGTAAATGGAAATTAATATATGATGGCTTTTATTTATGATTACAATAGATTTTTTTGGGTATGTCTGTTAAAAACTAAAGCGTAATCATTTGAAACTTACAAAAAATTTCATGTATGGATTGAAAATGATGCATAATCACATATTGCCTCACTTTTTACTGATAATGGAAATAAATATACTTCTAATGAATTTTAAAACTACCTTCACCAACATGGGATTCAACATCAAAGAATTGTTCCATAGAATCCTAAAAAAAATAGTGTAGCTAAAAGAATGAAGAGGATTATCTTAAATATGGTTCGATGAATGATGCTTTTTGAAATTGTAAATCTAGTGTTTTTACCTAATGTAGTTCCATGTGTAGTCTATATTAAAAACATATGTCCATATAATTATCTAAAAGAAAAGGCTCCTTATGGAACATGACACGGTCAGATTCCATCAGTACATCATCTCAAGATCTTTGGGTCTACCTTTTATGCCCTTATTCCTAAGGAAGAAAGAAGAAAAGTTGATGAAAGGAGTTAAAAATGCATCTTCTTGGAATATTCAGATATCACAAAGTATATCATCTCTATGATTAGGTAAATAAGAGGTTTATATTGTCTACAGATGTGGTTTTTATTGAATCTTACAAGGATGAAAATTATGTTGAGTGGAAGCTTGATCATTTCAATAGATTCAATCATGCAAATAATTATCATGAATTTGATAATTAGATTTCACATATTAAAAGGGGGATCCCTATTTTGGATCAGTTTATGGAATCTCCTTCTAAATCACTATCTCCCCTTCATTAAGTTCCATTCACTTCTTCAAATCATGAAGACCCTTTGAGTGATGTGAATGAGAGGATTGGAAGGCTAAATCTTGATGCAACCCCATCCAAATCAACAAATAAACTTATACCATATTAAAACGGTCCTCCAAAATGGATCATTAAAAAAATTGAAAGTGTTCATCTTGGTGAGGTTAGAAAGATCGGAACTGGAAATTCCATAAAAAAATTTGATTTTATGTAGATGATTAGGATTCAATTTATGATATGGATGCTTCTTATCATTTTCAATTAATTTTACCTACTAATTTTTAACCAACTTCCTTTATATAATTTTCACCCCATGATGAAGGGAAAGAAGCAATGCAAAAAAGGTATCATGCTGTCACAAAAAGAAAGAACATGGAAGCTAGTGGACCCTCCATTTGGAACCAAACCAATTAAACTATGATGCTCTCACAAAAAAAGAACATGGAAGCTAGTGAACCCTCCATTTAGAACCAAACCAATTACATGCAAGTGGACCTTCAAGAATGTTTATAAATGAAATGGTTAACTTGACAAGCACAAAGCAAGGCTCATGGAAAAATGATTTTCACAGAAAGAAGGTGTTGATTGCAATGAGATGTTTTCCCCATCACAAATAAGCTACCAGTTGGCCTCTCATTGCCTTGTAGCTCAAAATGGATGCAAAAACCATGAAATATATGTAAAGTTTTCTTTCTTATATGGATACCTACAAGAAAAATATTGCATGTGTGAACGAGAAGGTGTCGTTGTAAAGAGACAATAACATAATGTACTCAAATTCATCAAATCTTGGTATGAAAATAGACTAAGCATCTTGTGCAATAAAATTTTGAAAACTTTAATATTGATGATGGAACTTTACTTTTCAAGAAATTTGGAAAAATATTGTCTATATTGTAGTATATGTGGATGATATGTTTATAATAGGGAACAATGAAAACTATATTACATCTATAAAGAAAGAATTGGAGAAAGGAATTGAGATGATATATTTGTGAAATCATCATTACCAATCTCTAATTGAAGCCACCAAACATTTAAGATATATATTCCTGTCTCAAAAGAAGTACATCGGACAATTGTTGAATATAATTGGCATGGTTGAACACAATCCTTTGTCCATTACATTGGAACAAAATATAAATATCACATATAAAGAAGGAAATAAATTTGAAGATGCAAGTAATTATAGGAAATTTATGAGAAGTCTTATATAGATCACCATTACCAAACAAAATATTTCATTTCCTATTGGAATTCTTCCAAAGTTTATCCAAAATCCTTGTAAATTACATTGGTATATTGGCAAATGCATTCTAAAGTACTTAAGATGAACTCAAGACTTTGGAATCAACTATTTAGAGGAGGATGACTTCAACCTTGTTGGATATTCCGATTTAGAATTTCATGAAGATAAGGAAAATGGTGCTTCTACCTCAAGCTTAGTTATGAATATTAGATCAACAATTGTATCCTGTAGGTCATGGAAATGGTTAGTTCCAACATATTCCACTATCGAGGAAGAATATGTTGTAGTTACAAAAGAAATCAATAAGATTGTGTGGCTTAGGAAAATTCTCAAATATTTTCTTCAAAAATAGGTGAATTTTACTCCTCTTCTAATTGAAAATACGTTTCTAATTAAAATTTCCAAGAATCCCAATTCCAAGAGTGAACCAAGCATATCAAGATAAAGTATCATTTGATACAACATCATGTAAAAGACAAAACTATTCACCCACTATATCATTCTACAAATGAGAAAAATGCAAACATATTTACCAAAGAATTTGGAAGAGAAAAGTTTCAAATATTAAGAATGATGCATGGACTCACAAAAAAACCATTTAGATTAAGTCGGGGAGATTTTGGATAGCTAATTGTGAGGTATTATGAATAATTGTGTAAATATATTAATTGAGAAAACTAAATGGTTAAACTGTGAAGAGACCTTGGAATTTGACTCCCAAAAATCACCCATTTTCATGTATATAATTATAATCACAATAATTAAAAGCATACAATAAGTTGTTAACTTCTTGGTTTGACAAAATGTGTGGAAGAATCCTTCTTTGAAAATAGTTT
Source organism: Pinus taeda (assembly GCA_000404065.3). Taxonomy (NCBI): domain Eukaryota; kingdom Viridiplantae; phylum Streptophyta; class Pinopsida; order Pinales; family Pinaceae; genus Pinus; species Pinus taeda. The sequence goes on from APFE031743173.1 coordinate 23,562, forward strand.
TAAGCATCTTCCAAAGTAGAGTAAAATAATATTACACCTCGAAATGTATAACTAATTATACACGTCAGGTTTCTACAATCTATATAGTTAGCTTCTTTTATGCTCTTGAACATGCCTTAAAACCGCCATAATCCTCAATCAGTCTTTTACATGCTACACAGAATTTGGATGTTTGGATCTTTCTTTTCCAGATTCAGAAATAAAGACCTGTTTAGCCTTAACTTGGTGCATTATGTTCAAATAGAACCCCATTTTGCCTTTTGATGTGCTAGAAAAAGTTCGGAAATGAGTGGAAATTTTTTTGGCAAATTATAGGAAGAAATTGGCTTGTGTTATGTTATATGAGAAATAATTTATTCCTGAGCCATATTGTGTTGCACAAATTAATCGTGCATGATAAGAACATATTAGCATGTCATTCAATGTTTTAGGAATCTTGATCAAGAACGAAATCATATCTTGTCACGGACTGATGAATAAATGTGGGCATTGCTCGGTTGTAACTAGACACTGCTTCAGAGAAATCTTGGTTGAAGACACTCTAGGGTTTTGAACAGAGGACAACAGGAGCGAGCTGGTAACTATGGAGGGGCATGGAGGAGGGAGCTCCACTCCCTCCTACAGTAACGTGGTTTCAAACATAAGCAAAGAGGCAAGCCTAGACGATTTCTAGAAACCAACGAAGGTAGAGACAAAAACAACTCACACTTACAAGCCGGAAAGCAACAAATCCCCTAAAAAGGAAGGGACCAACAAGGAAACTAGGAGGGAAACAAATCCTGGAGACAACAATCAGAGAAATGAGAATATATATACAACAGGACCTTGCAAGCCAAAGGCTAACATTAAACCATGAGTGGCCTTAAATGATCCTGCTCTATAGGTGCACAAAGAGCACATGGCAACTTATGTGGTCATTTACAAATTCATGGGTATATGGCCCATGAAGAAAGCATTATACACCTAGATAAGAAACAATTGGAAACCAAAGGGAGAAATAACTCTACATCTTGTGTCCAATGGTTTCTTCGCAATGGTTTTTATTAATCTAGAGGAAAAAGATAGACATTTCGAAGGAGGACCCTACTTCTATGCTACTGCAGGCCTTTACATGTGACCTTGGGTGATGAACTTTGTTCCAAAGTGAGAAACGTTCACATCGGTCCCGGTATGGATTAGATTATACTCCTTACCTTTAGGTTATTGGCCATTGGAATCTTTAAATGCCATAGGTAACAAATTAGGGCATTTCATAAAGATATTAGAGGCGACTCTGTGAGGTAAATATACCTCCTTCACTCGCATATGTGTACAAATGGACTTATCGGGAGCACTCCCATATGAAGTTATCCTAGAAGTTGATGATGAGGAATGCATACAAGTAGTTGAATATGAACACATCCCATTCAGATGTTGTAAAGGTCATGAACATGGGCACCTCTTTAGGGATAGCCCACTCAACAAAAGGGAGGACCACCCGGAAAGCAACAAAAGAAAAGATCCTAAAGGTTTTACCAAAGTAGGAGGCAGAGGGAAAGGAGGGGGGCAAAAGTCCCGTAAGAAAGCTAGCAAGAGCAAGCTATCATGTCATAACAGTTTCAAGATTTTAGAAGAAGAGGGGGGAGAAATGGAATGAACAAGAAACCAGAGGACTATCATACAGAGAAGGAAAAAGAAGATAATATGGAAATCATACAGGAATACAATGGATAAAAGGAGGACCCACCAAGCACTATGGAACCTGGCAGGGACCATGAGATGACCCCGAGTGAAGGAGGTACGAAGGACGAAGACCTGCAGGAGATTCTTAAGAGGGAAAACATTGAACTAGAAAAGTTTCTAGAGCAGGGAATCAATAAAGGAATTGACTCTCTACCACAAGAGGAGTTTGACAGAGTACCACAACTATTCCTCCGAAATCCTCAAACAATGGTTGTAGGTGTCAAAGGAACCATGATAGCAAAGGAACCACGATAGCTAGGAGAACATAGGGGTTAAGTCATTGGAGATAATATCAGGACACTCCACCAAAAATTGAGGCAAGAAAAGAGGAAGAAAGAGACAAAGTGAATTGTTGATAGAGCGTGGGAAACTCATGATTAATTCAGGTAAGATGAAATATCTCACCAGTTACTCTTTTACAAATCCATCATTATGAAGCTTAAAACGTAGAATATTAGAGGACTACAGAGTAAAAGGAAACAAAGAAATCTCAGCAATAGAATAAAAGAAGGAAACCAGAAATGGTGTTTATACATGAAACAAAATGCTCAGTAGATAAAATCATAGAAATGCATAAAAAATGGCTTATTAAGTATGAGTACCTAGAAGTCAAAGGAAATAATATAGCTGGGGGAATTATAACTCTATGGAATCCTCAGAAATTTGGAATCCTTGATGTTGAGACATCTAGAAACCACCTTTCGATGGTTATCCAACCTTTGAGGGACAAGGAATGTTACATGATCACAAATGTCTATGGTTATCAACTTATTGAAGACAAACTCAAGCTCCTCAACTCTCTGGAGGAGCTGAAAGAGAGACACCCAACAATTCCCTGGATTCTAGGAGGTGACTTTAACATGATCAGATTCCTCATAGAGAAAAAAGGAGGGACCAGAACACTTGGTAAAGACTGAATAACCTTCCCTAACATCCTTAGCCACATGAGACTGGTGGATATGGAGAAAATAAATGGCACCTTCACATGGAATAACAAGAGAGGAGGAACTTCCCAAGTTGCCTCAAAATTAGAGAAGTTCATAATCTCGGAGGATCTCCTTCTCACCGGTCATATCATGACAGCTTTCATCCTCCCTTTTAGAGGCTCGGACCACTAGCCTATCCAGCTGGAAGCTTCTTTTACTGTTACCCTGAGGAATAGACCTTTCAGGTTCAAAAATGTTTGGCTTTCTCACCCTGAATTCATCACTAATATTGGAAAATGGTGGGCGAAAGAAATGCCCACCCAAGGTACAAAAATGTTCCTCTTGCATCAGAGACTCAAACACATCAAAAGAAGGCTTAAATAATGGAATGAAAATGAGTTTGGCAACATTTTTAAAGCCAAAAGAGAAGCGGATAAAAAATTACAGCAAACTAATCAAGTTCTCATCACAGAAGGCTTCATAGAGGAAAGGAAAATCCAAGCAGACTCACTTCAACAAGAATGGGACAATAGATGTTTGCAGGAGGAAATCTTCTAAAGACAAAAATCTAGAGTGCAATGGATTAAAGAAGGCAAGAGAAATACTAGTTTCTTTCACAAGTCTACCATGGAACACAAGGTAGACAATTAGATCACAAAACTCATATATCCTCAAGGAAAAAAGCTAAATACTCACAAGGAAATGGAATCTACAATGGTTCTACATTTTCAAAGTATAGTAGAGGAGACCATTGTTGACAGATCTCAATTCACTAAAAGTTTCACTAAGTATATTCCAAAACTGGTTACCACGGAAGATAATTATAGTCTCAACAAGCTAGTGATGGAAGAAGAGGTCAATGAAGTAATCAAAGATATGCACAATTGAAAAGCTCTAGGCCCAGATGGTTTCAATGTAGACTTCTTCAAAACATGCTAGGAAACAGTCAAACACGACATTCTTAATGTGGTTGAGGACTCAAGAAAATCAAGATCAGTTCTAAGAGCACTTAATGAATCCTTCATAGACTTAATCCCCAAGATGGAAGCCATTACTCCAGATAGATTCAGACCCATAGATTTATGCAATGTGGTGTACAAAATCATTTCCAAAGTTATTTCTAACAGACTCAAACCCCTTCTTCCAACACTGGTGTCAAAGGAGAAAACTGGATATGTGGAAGGTAGACAAATTCTCAATAATATCATTCAAGCTCATGAAGTGGTTCATTCCCTCAAGAAATAAGCAAGTAGGCATGATAATAAAAATGGACATAGTGAAAGCTTATGATAAGCTAAGCTGGTCTTATATTAGGGGAGTCCTTAAAGCATACGGCTTTGACCACAATTAGATAAGATGGGTCATGGCTCTTATTACCACTTCTAGTTGTTCAATTCTTCTTAGTGGCTTTCCATCCTATACATTCAGGCCATTGAGAGGCCTCAGACAAGGAGATCCTCTCTCCCCCCTCTTCATTCTCATGATGGGAGGATTAGGCAGAGTGATCATTTCAGTTGAGGAAGGAAGAATCCAGGGACTCAGACTTACTCAGAATGGGAACACTTTGACTCATCAACAATCTGTGCACGATATTATGCTGTAGGGCACAGCCACAATCAAGGAAGCCAAAGCTTTCAAATAGATTCTGCATGATTTCGCAATGGTTGCAAGTGCTGAGGTAAGCGTAAAAAAACCAATGCCTGGTTTTAGTATAAAGCATGAGAATTAGTTCTTAACTTGCAGTTGTTTGAAAGATCATAATAAGCTTTCCAAACGACAATAATCCTTTTCTCAATGCTATAATTGGAGTTAAGTTGACGATGAATGTCAATACCTAAATATTTGTACAACAAAACTTACTCCAAGTAATTATTATAATAGATGAAATTTTCATGGTTAATCTCTTTGGATTTAATTATCATGAATTTAGTCTTGTCAATATTAATATTCATACCCATCTTCAAGAAGTAATGATGGAGGATCATAAGTTGTTTGTCAAGATGATTGGCGCTTCTGGCTAGAAAAATGATATCATCAAGATAAGGGAGAAGACTAATTCTCATATTGGTGAGCTTGGAGCCATCACATCAAACATATTCCAAACACTTTTCTAGGTTGTCAATGTAAAAAAGTAAAAATAAAAATAAAAAT
>APFE031743175.1:7770-20913 GCA_000404065.3 Pinus taeda
CAGTGGGAAATCTCTGTGTATATGTGTTTTATGTGTTATGCTCTCGCATTTTTATTTTTCCTATGATTTAGAATTCGTATGCAGGTAATTTCTGTATAGGGTTAAAACCTACAGATCCAACACGGGATTCCAGGTAAAGGAGGAGCCAAACCGTTACAACAAAGTCCAGGTAAAACACATATGTCGTTTCAACTCCTTATATAGGAAAAATTGACCGAGATTTTGGATGATCAGATTACTTGTAAAATTCTTCATCATACTTGGGTTTCTAATTTAAGTTCCACACGTAAGAAATCTGGGAAAATCTGTTGATGCATTGATTTCAAGAAATTGAACCTCTCCTAGAATAAGAACAACTACCTAGTGCCATCATCTGAGCCTATGTTGCATGCAGTACCTGAAGTAGTGATGTCGTCTTCATTACAGGTCTTTTGGAGTACCACCAAGTTCTAGTAGTGGAGCCTGGTGGACTTACACTAGTCCACAAGAAGCTTGGCCCATAGATGTATCATTTCCAATCACTTGATGGGAGCATTGATAACCTTCTTGTCAATAGCCAAGACCTCAAGCATTACTTCCAATAGGTTGGGTCGCGCCCATGCCATTTACATAGTCTTCATTTTGCTTGTTGTTCGCATCTACTTTACTTTTCTTACTACCATTGGTTTTACTTTGTTTGTTATGTTTATTGTTTTTGTTCACGTTCATTTTGTTTGTTTCATATATTACTATTTTTGTTTCCAGAAAAAAGTGTTGCCAACCACTACGTTCTAGATATTGAATAGAGTATGTGGCTGAAATTTGAAGAAACTTGTGACACTATAGCACTTTTCCAGTCTTGTGCCCGTTTTCTCTATGCTTGGTTGTAACATTTGGTCAATGAAGTCTTGACAGAAAATATGAAATGTCTGCAAGGGAAATTTTTTTCCAACCATGAACCTATGTCCACATTGCGAATCCTCGTGCCTATTCTCAGCCTTCTGCTCTGTGTGTTCAAGCTCGTCCAACTAGTAGAAATGGAGAAAGGGATAATTTGAATGAGCAAACCTATGTTAGAGGTGTTACTTGCTTCTTTAAAGGAACAACCTCTTCTTCTCTCAATAAGTCGGGATTCCTCTTCCACCCCAAAAATAAATAACTGCCTATGCATAGTCATCTTGAAAAATGCAAAGGAGAAAGAAGAGAAAGGCTTCCTGTGCAAAGAGGTGAAGCATGCAACTCCGTCAGGGTACTAACCAGGCTTGCTGGTAGTGGATCAATGTGTGTGTTCATGTGTGACTCCATCAAGGTACTCTCTAGGCCTACTAGCTATGGAGCAACACCAATGATGAAAACTCATACTCTGAAAATCTTCAACTTGTGAGCTAAACTACCCTTCTTGGATTCGAAACACTGTGATCAAGCTGAAATTTTGATTGTTTTTTACTGAGTTGGCAATAGGTGAACCATGCATGTTCATGGGGTAAGTGGAAAAGATGAAGTAACATGCACAACAATTCAATACTCGCCTAAAGACCAAGGCCCTATGCTAGCAATGAACCAAAACAGAGAAGCTGGATTTCTACCAATGTGCCGCCAAGCGTTGTAGCGGCTACAACCACCCTCCAAAATTTTGGCTTGCACCCAATTTCGGAGCCTCCCTTGAGAGTTTCACTTGATAAATCCACACACTTAGGCTCAATCCATTAGCTTGTGTGAGTCTTAGCATTTTCCTTTCTTTTTCATTTCACCAAGTTTTGCATGTTGATGTCAAAGTCATGCTTTCAACCCTTGTTCTAGTTATTCTCAAAGTCTTCGCTTTGTGCGTACTTGTTGTGTTCACTATGAAGGCATCTGTCATGCTCACACATGAAGCCACATCCATTATCACACAAGCGTCATCATGGTTGATCAACGATCAATCACGAGTTTCACGCTTGTTGCTTGAAACATTAGTCGGTCATGTCGAAGATGTGTGTCTGGCTGGTTTGATTCATTACATCGTCAAGTCATGTTGGTGTGTGTTTGTAAGATCACATTTGCATCTTTCACTCATTCACACACATAGTCAATTTGCTCAGTTCCTATGAATGGACTTCCCTCTGATAGCTAGACCATCACCCCACCATCGACCCAATTGACTGTCACCCAGAACAGTACAGAAGCACCAAGCAAGTCTTTTAAAGTTGCACTACTCACGAGCGATCCAATGAACTTCCATGTTGGCCAACTAGAGAGTCAGACCTGACAGCCACCCAAGGACTGACTCGCCTCAAAAATTGTGCAGAGGTTGCTGACCTTTCCTACTCTGTTGACTAAGTAAATTGCATAGAGAGGTCAGACAATCACCCAATGCTCATCCTTGTCTCCCCAGAAAATTGCGTAGCTTTCCGAGTCAGTCCTCCCGACAGTTAACCGCTACTCATCCAGAAAATTGTGTATTTTTCATGAGCATGCCTTCTTCTTCCCAACAATCTACTCAGCTCAGAAATTGCGTAGAGATGATTAGCAAGCCAACCACCTAGCCTCAATGCAATTTCCCTCGCTAGCAGCTCCCAACAGCAAATTGCTAGTTCCCTCCATGAATTGTGTAGTTTTTGTTGCCAAGCACCCACCATCTAACTGCTTTTCACCCTTGAGAATTGTGAAATTTCTAATGCCAGTGACCCAACAGCGAGCTTCCAATTCCCTCAAGGAATTGTGTAGTTTTCTCTACCAGGCGCCCAGCCAGTTCCTCTAAAAAATGACACAATTCATGCATGCTGATCCTCCATGCAACCCGTCCTATTCCTCTAGAAAATTGTGCAAATTTTGTTATGAAGCCCTTTCTACCCACTCATTCTGGAAAATGTGCATATTATGTCTACCTTTCTTTCCTGTAGCCTATATTTTCCCTCCCAAAATTTGCGTATTTTTTCCTTCCAGTCGAGCCAAACCTCACAAACAGTCACTGTCGACTTGGATTGCCTATATTCATCACACGGTGACTCTTGTGCAGTTTTCATCAGCAGTGCCCAGACCCATCATCCCACCTCACAACCTTGGTGCCTCTCCCGGACACCTACATCCGAAATGATCATGTGTCATGGTAGAGTAGGAGGTTTTTTGTGTTGATTTCATCTCATCATGAGTGAATGTGACTATAGTTACACCAACCAACATGCTGCGATGAAGAATGGGATGAATGAAGGGAGAACATGTAGAAGGAGAGGTTCACCAATGGACGAATGAGCGATGCATGTGAATAGATGTGCTCACGAATGGATGATCATGCAAAAATGTGTTTGCAGATGGATGAATGAGAAAATATGCGAGATGTGCTCACAAACGGATGAACGGACGAACATGCACCTTTCGTAAATAGATGAGCTTCTCAAAGCCTTCCAACATACAAGAAAGGAGAAACATGCCAAAGCAACATCAAGCAAACCAACGACCACCAAAGAATCTACGCACTTTTCCACATGGAGGTTAAGCTATGATACACCATGAAGACATCCATCACCCTGCAACACTATAGCTCGACGTGCACTCCAGCAGCAACACGAATGTGCCAGCACTGTCATGTCGATTCATGCCATGAGTCATGTTTTCCACATCTCCATTGTGGGCCATGTTTTCAAATCAATGTAATGTAAGGTGGAAGTCCAAGAGACCCACCTATTGTACAAAGAGTCATGTAAAGTTGAAAGGTCATGGAAGTCAAACAGTGATGAGGGTAGTCGAACAGCCACAAGGGTCAGTTTCACCCTTGGCTATAAATACCTCCTCATTTGTACATGCAAATGACTTTTTCACCTTAGCTCCTCCCACATAGCCAAGAGAGTCTATAATATTTTCTTTGAGGAGTAATTAGTGGCTCCAATGCCCTGTGCTCAGGGTTAGTGATGTATGGCATAACGATGTGTGTTAGAATTTTTCCTTAATTCATATGTCTACTAACAGGTTAGCACGTTTTCACACATGTATTGTAATTTTTCTAAGATTAACCTTGAACACTTGCAATGCATGTTGCTTTAACTTGTGTTGAACACTTGACCTTATTTCACTTGTTGTAATGCATAATCTATTAATGTAAATGTGTTGTAGATGATGTTAACGTTATCTCACCTGTGGTGGATATCTCCCAAGACATCAGAGAGAGCTTTCACATAAAAAACATTGTAACAACTGTTGCACTTGTGTGGACTCATCTATCAAGTGTTGTACGTGTTAGCTTACCTTGTGTGTTGTGACTTATGCATCCGTGTGGACATCTCCTCTGGAAGTTGTGCACGTCCTCTCATGTTGTGTGTTCCTAGCCGAGTTGAGACTTCATCCCAACCAAACTAGGACTCACTCTCACCCTCTCCCTCTATAGTGAAAGTACCATTAACACAAGTACACTAGCAGGCACCAGCCACATGAGCATCACTTCTCGAAGACAAAGCATACCACTCTGCTGTGATGACAAGCAAGAGTTGAGGCAAATCCTTAAGATAGTGGGAACCAGGCTATCATACCAGATGGGACTCCCACACCAAATGGTGTGAGGTCTAGTTGGGACTTCATACCGGGGTGATCCCCTTAATGTTGGCTGGTCCAGCACCATCAAGATGTTGGAAGGCTAGCCTGTTGATCTCCTTTACATGGTTTCTAGGCTAAGTGAAATGTTGGGTAGAAGAGGACTTGCTCATGAAATGTGTGTAGTTTTCCGGGTGAGCATTTCGTCAGTTAACTAGTTGGTTGGCTAGAAAAATTGTGCAATTTTTTGTGGGAGACAGGGACGGGAATTTATTGTTTGTCCAACCTATCTGTGCAATTTTCTCAGTAATCAAAGCGGGCAAGGTCTATAGCCTCTGCTCAATTTTTGAGGGGAGTCTGTCCCAGGGTGGTTTCCAAGTCAAACTTTCCAGTTGAGCAGTTGGAACGTTGATTGATCAGCTTGTGGGAAACGCAACTTGAAATAGCTTGCTTGGTGCTTCTGCGTTGTTTTGGGTGACATTTAATCGAGTCAATGGTAGGGTGAAGGTATAGATATTCGAGTTTGATCTAGTCATCATAGCTTCAGCAAAATGACTAAGTGTGTGAGTGAGTGAAAAGGTGCATATGTGAACTTGAAAACACACACTTACATGACTTGACAATGAGACGATTGAAACCATGCAGATCCACATGTTCAACATGATTGATCAACGGTGTGAGCAACAAGCGCAACACTTATGATTGATCATTGGACGACTGCAACGACAGTTGCACGATGGTGTATATGACTCTGTGTGTGAGCATGACAGATCTTTTCATAGCAAACATAACATGTACACACGAAGTGAAGACCTTGTGTGTGAGCAGAACATGGTCACAAGCATGGCATTTCTATCAACATGAAAATTTTTTTTGTTGAATGTTCAAGCAAGGTGGGTGTGAAGACTCACATGAGCTCACGGTGTGAACACGTGTGTGTGCAAACATCAAGTTAAACTCTCAAAGGAGGCTTTGAAATTAGATGTGGGCTAAAATTTTGGAGGGTGTTGCAGCTGCTACAACACTTGGTGACACATTAGTAGAACTTCAACTTCTCTATTTCGGTTCATTTATAGCACAGGACCTTTGTCTTTCAGTGAGTATTGAATTGTTGTGTGGGTTACTTCAGCTTCCCCACTTACCCTATGGATATATATGGTTCACCCTTTTCCAACTTAGTCAAATACAACAAAAGTACAGCTTGATCACAGTGCTTCAAAATCAGGAAGGGTAGTTTGTCTCGTGAGTTGAAGACTTTTAGAGTATAAGTTTTCATCTCTGGTGTTGCTCCACTGCTAGCAGGTTTGGACACTACATAGGTCGAGTCATGCAAGAACACATGCATTGTTCAACTACCAACAAGCTTGGTCAGTACCCCGGTGGAGTTGCATGATTCACCTCTCTGCGCAGGAAGCCTCTCTCCTCTTTCACCTTTGTAAATTTCTTAAGAGGACTGTGCATAGGCACTTATTTATGTTTGGGGTGGAAGAGGGATCCTGACTTATTAAGAGAAAAAGAGGTTGTTCCTTGAAAGAAGCATGTAAGACCTCTGACATAGGTTTTCTTGTTTAGATTTTCCCCTTCTTCGTTTCTACTAGCTGGATAAGATTGAACACACAGAGAAGAAGGCTGAGTACAAGCATGAGGCTTCCCAGTGTGGACACAGGTTCATGGTTGGACCAAAACTCCGCTTACAAATGGCTAGTATTTTCCGTCAAGACTTCATTGGCTAAAGATTATAACCAAGAACAGAGAAGAAAGACATAAGACTCGCCAAGTGTTGCAGTGTAACAAGTCTCTTCATATCTCAACCACATACTCATTCAAAAGCCAGAACTCAGTAGATGGTAGCACTTATTTCCGGAAACAAAAATAGAAAGGTATTAAGAAAACAAAACAAATGAAAACAAGAATAGCAACCAAAGAAAACAAAACTAAAACAAATATAGTAAGCAAGGCAAACAAAATGAAAATAACAAGCAACAAGCAAACTATGTACATGGCGCGGGGTGTATCTCAACCTACCGAGAATAGTGTTTAAGATCTTGGACATTGATAGGAAGATTTTCAATCCTCCCGTCAAGTGATTGTAGATAGTATGTGTGTGGGACAAGCTTCTCATGGACTGTATATGGACTATCTGGTTCCAGTACCAAAACCTGGTGGTATCCCAAAAGACCTTTAGGTGAATATGATACTACTACTTTAGATATTGCATGTAACATAGGTTCCAATGATGGCACAGGGTAGTTGTTTTTCCTGGGAACGGTTCAAGTTCCTGAAATCAATGCATGAGAAGATTTCCATAGATTTCTTACATACATAAATTCAATTAGAAACCCATGTAAAATAATGAACCTTGTAGGTGATCTGAACATCCAACAACTTAGTTAGTTCTTTTTGTGTAAGGGCTTCAAGCAACAGATGTCCTTTACCCAACTTTTGTTGAAATGGCTTGGCTCCTCCTTTGTTTGAAATCCCATGTTGGATTATTTGCATGTCGTATGTACTCAAGTCCACATATGCCCACATGGACACATCTGGATTTTGTTTGAACAAGTGGACAAGGGTTTGCCACTGTTGTGTTGTGCAGTACGTATTGAGGTTAACTAACTCTGTATTATGGTTTGTTCTCAGGTTTGTCTATTTTTTCCTCATGGTTGAAATGTGGGTTTTTCTATTTCTTGATCCTTGATAGCAGTTTTGCAAATTGTAGAGCCTACTGAGATAAACTACACCCTTGGGGATTAGGTTTCCTTTCTCACCATTAGCTGTAGTTTGCAGGGGCTACTCGTGCTCATCTTCATCAGTTATTTTGTCCTTGAAATCATTGACATTGTCCATGGAGTGCAATATCCCTTGACCATCACCAAAAACGTGTAGCTCAGTTATGTTATGAGAGACAAAAGTCTTATACAAAATTTCAATAGTACATCTATCACTAAGTGGTGACATGCTAGTAGTTGTGGTGGCCAAGGCATTGAAGTTGCAATGCACATTTTGGGCCCAACAATGATATTAAATGCTTGGAAGTTAGAGATCATTCGACATACCTTTATCTGGTAACTTTTGAGACAATGTTACAAATAATGAATGATGTTACGTACTAGTTTTAACACTATTTCGGAATCACCTACCACCTTGAGTGTCACCATGTTGAGGCTAATGGCTTTTCACAAGCCCAATATGAGTGCTTCGTATTCAACAACATTGTTTGTGCACTCAAACTCCGAGCGGCTTGAAATCATGTGCTTTCAGTTGTTTGGGTTGACCAAGATACACTCGGTTCCTTAGCCATCCTGTGTCTTTGATCATCGAAATACAAGATCCACAACTCATCTGTGCATAGACCGCTCGATGCGCTTGCACTACTGCTACATTTGTTGCTACTACTACTGCTACTGTTGGTCCAATGTAAAGACTCTGCGATTTGTGGGCGCGAACCATGAATATTGTAGATGAGTCAGAGGGTTGTCTACCATCATTTTTGTTATGTAATGTTGGCTTAAGAGTTCTACCCATGGTCTTCAAACCATGGGATTGTATAAATAGAGCAAGGCTTTAAGTTGTAAAAGAGAAAAAATAAGAAACTAAGGATGAAGATGAAGCATTGAGTCTGAGTCAAAGTGTAAAGTCATGTCTTTGGATCATAGAGTAGGAGGAGGCTCTGTAGCTAAGTGCACAGAGGCCTAGTAGTCCGTAGCTAAGTACACGGACCCCTGCAGCTGAGTGTGCAGGGTGAGTCGACTCTATAACTGATTGAAGAATTAATAAAGAGAAGTTTCTTATCATTCTGTGTATCTTTTCCTGTTTTGTGCATTAAATTATATCGGGTATGAATTGCAATCTTGCTGTTTATATGTTGCAGAACTTATATGAATGTGTTGAATAAGTGAACACAAGAATAAGTATCTGTTTATGCAAACTTAAATAACTCTTATAAGGAAGATAAGTAAGATCCGTGGTATAACTTGAGGAATTAGCATAGATCATTGCCTTAGCAATGCAAAAGCACCACAGTTCCTGGTTAAGGCTGTGCAAAGATAATTATAACTAGTTGCGAAGGTATCATAGGTCAAAATGGTGTGCGAACTAACCTGCGCAAAGCTAGTTCACAAATGGACTAGAGTGACACCTCAGACATCTCAAGGGTGCAGAAACTTAGTTCTAGCATCCCCCCATAATGCTTTGGGTGAGACCTCAGTCCGTGCTTTGTGGGTTATTGCTGAAAGGTCCAGTAGTACAGGGATTTGTTTGGCTAACTAACTCCAAACTAGGTTAGGCCCCTACAAGCCAACAAATGGTTCCATTGTTGGGACCGGAATCTGTTTAGAGATGTCTGATGTCGCATCACTAGAATCCAACTAAGAAAGAGATTGAAGGGTGGTTGGACAAGAGAATTCACGAGTTCGTGGCACAAGAGAACAAGAATTTGTGATTGACAAAGAATATTGGTTAGACTGCTACCTGTACATAGAGATCCACAAAATTTTCTTCAAGTCATTCCCTACTGAGCTGTATGAGTGGACCACGAAGCTAGCAGATAGCCAAGGAAGGTGGAAGCTCGACGGACCTATTGTGTGGACACCAGAGTTGGTGTGTAGATTGGAAGCATTAGCGGATAAGATCACATGCCTATTGGTCACTGGCTTGATCAGATTATAGGAGGATTCATTACTGAGTTTGTGGTAGATACTTCTGTTAGCTATAGTGATGTGGAGCGATGCTTTATCAAAGGATCGTGAGGTAAGTACGTTAAGTCTCTGAACACTTGGATTAAAATGCTACTGTGTGAAAAGTGGATTATGCGGTTACATTGATGTTCGAGACTACGCAAAGTGGCAAAATTTACAGAAACGAAGGAAGTGCGCAACTAGAAACTAGCCGCTTGATTTCACCTCCACGAGGGAATGAGGAAGAGCTTGCAAGGATATCTCTGCATAGTGTGATCAACTTGATAAGGAAAAGGATTCCACACATACCACCCCCACCCACCCCACCACCAGTTTCACTGCCATCACCTTTGTCTTCACTCGTACCATCTCCCCCACCATCACGTTTTAATATGGGAAGCTCGATAAAGTTTCCTATGTTCAAGGGAGTGGGAAATGAAGATCCAGACCAGTTTTGGTTCATTCTAGAATCTATATGGGAAGTGCAGGGAGTTACAGACGATGCTATCAAGAAGGTGGCATTGGTTAGTGCTCTACAAGATCATGCACTGACCTAGTATATCAAACACTCAAGTGATAACTTGAATGTGGGAATCACGGTTATCTAAGCTACGCTAACTAGGGAGTTTAGTAGACCAAAGTCAGAAGCGCAATCGATCATTGGGTTCAAACAGATTACGATGCTACCAAGTAAGACTCCTTAGGAGCTAGATCAATGGCTGGAGTGCACAATTCGCGAAGCTAACATGACTCCGATGAATGGGCAACATCGCAGATGGTTTGTAGCATCACTATCACCGCAATTGAGGAACGTGTTGTCATAGAAAAGGTTAACAACTCAGGCAAAATCTTTAGAGATCATGATGAGGTTTGTTTTTATGAAAACTAGTGTCTTTTCGATCTGCTAGTCCCACTAAGATGGGTAGCTATCTTAGAAACAAACAATTCAAAGTGCTTCAAGATTTCCTTTATGTATGATAGATAAGAGAGAAGCAGAGAGCACCAACCTGTATCTTCTGCTTGGCTCATTGTTTCCTCTCTCCCTTGATAGAGCTTGCCACTCTTCTCCTACTTGTCCTACTTTAGAGAATATATATAGAGGCAAAGCAACAACACACCATCAAAGCATCGAGATCTATGATATCATAAACAATGCAGAATCAGAAATACATTAACCATACAGTTGCATCCACAAGTAACAAGATTTACAAATACACAATTATATGGAGGAAAACTCAAAGAACTTTTTTGATAGTAGAAGTAGAAGAGAGGATTACAACCTAGCTGTCTAATCCAACATCATCCTCCCAACATGAAAGCCATCTTCACCTCATGAAAAGCAAGATCACCCAAAAATATAATGTTTCTTCTCAAAGAGAAACCAACAACACTTCCTTACAAATTACAAAATTCCAGCCTCCAGATCACTCAGATGAGGGATCCATTTATAGATATTTACGGAGGGGTGATTCAGCTTTTGGGTTTTTGATTAGTGTCATTTCACTGATAGTTCTTGGTTCCACTTGGAGATTTCATGATCTCTTACTCATCCCTGGGAAAATTCAGAGAGGCAAGTGTCATATGAGAAGTTTCTAGAAGATTCTCTGGGTTTCCACTTAGCAAACTATCTCTTCCATTTGTCTACTCTCACCCATCACACCCCACAGAAGGCTCTTTTAGTATTCATTGCACCTAGCTAGTGTAGCAGCTAGTATGCATCATACCCTAAGCATGGAGCAGTATGTATGGTTCAGTTTTGGACAGTTCTGAGTGGTGTTTTATGGAGAACTTATGGGAAATGATGTAATCAGTTGACCATGATCTTTTAGGGTATGAAACAACACTTGTAGGGGTTTAAGAGCCCTTGGTTTATCTACATATGTGATTGGGGTTGCAGTGCCCAAATATGTCTATAGCAGTTGCCCCCTAAAGCATGAGGTCGTAAATCTTCTAATGTCTGGTGAAATGCTTTATCATGAGGATCCAAGGTTTTCCGAACTGGAAGGTGACTTGTATAAAATACAATACAATACATTATCTTCATATTATTATCATGATCTAGCTGAGGCGGGCGTTCCCATGCTCAGCTTTATAAATTCATTTTTATGTACATAGGACAGATAATCGTCTGCTGTTGCAGACTGCTGATTCATGTAGAGTCATCATCCCTTAGCTTGGATGATCATTTGTGCAACTTCTATGTACATTTGATGTCTTTATTTTCCTAAATATATCATAGCCCGAATGGATGAAATTAGATCCATGGTCTTCAAAATCATTCAATCTTCACCCGATGTACAAGTCGATCCATGTGAAAAGACGTTCTGAAGTCAAACATGGAAAGACATCACCTGATTACCAGCCAATGATGTAAGTTGTTAACAGGCGTGAGAGGAATCATCGATAATGATAATGACCCTCAAAGTACTACAATACAATTCACGTGGTGTGAATATAGGATCTGATGTCAAACACCACACAAAATCTTTCGGTTGAAGGGTATTGATGTAAACCTGTCGCCAAAAGTGAGAAACTTACCATTGAGGCATGCAAGCTTCAAAGTACTCAAAGGGATGTTCCTAAGTCAAATTCTTGGATAATGAGCTGATGTCGAAAAGAAGTGACCCATCATAGGAGGGCCTTAATGAATCCCACATCTACGACACGAAACGAAACAAATGATTTTCTGGAGGTGAAAACATGTTGGGTCCCTATAATACTAGTGATTACGCCATTACTATTGTAGTTGTACCCCTTATTAATATTGTTGTGCCCGTATTGTACCCATATTATTATTACTGTGCCCCATAGACTCCCTCTATTGTTATTTTTGTGGCTTTATATTATTATTCTTAGGTTAGCTGGGTTATATTCTAACTCCTTAGACTCCTATATATAGAAAGGAGGTTTTGTCATTTGAATCATCCAAGGATTTTTCATTTATGTAATGTACAGGAGGTTTCCCCCTTGAAAATGCTGAATTCTAAGGTGTTGATCTATCTTTTCTATCTTTTCTTGAGCTGGTTTCATAACATTTGGTATCAGAGCTTTGGATTATAGGATTTCGCTGCTCCAAACCGGTCATCGTGGCATTTTTGTTGTAAATTTTTTCTACGACAATTCAGAAGCTAAAAAAAACCCATTTGAGAAGACATCACGTTGAATCTCAGGTCCAAATTTCAGAGCTTTTCGCGCTAAATTTTCGGAGATATGATTTGAGGAAGTTGGCCCTTTTGTAGAATCCTGAATTACATTCAAAACAGGTGACCTGGGGAAAATCGTCATAACTTTCTCTCTGAGCATCAGATTGAAATTTCTTAAGAAGGTATAGAAAGAGGATGGGCTGTAGTTTCTGGTGTATAATTTGTAGAGTCAAAGGTCAAAAGCGGGACACGTGGCACGTCGTACAAGTTCGCTCTACTGAATTAGTCTATAATCAAGTCACTGTGGGAGATTTGGCATAACTCTTCATTAGAGAATCCAATTGGGGTCAGACTGGTGGCATTGGAAAGAGGACATAGAGGGATACCGCAGGTCACAATTTCAGAACTAGATGATCCGAAATAATCGAGATAAATCAGAGGCAATATCGAGCTCCTACAAAGTGAAAAAAGGTGTGTATATTTTTTTAAATGTTTGCTTAAGCTTGGTTTGAAAAATTATTCTGAAGGAATTCAAACGACATATTAAAGCATTATTATCGGTAATTAATGCCCTGAGGAAAGAAAATGGAAACACCTAGTAGGAGACCTGAAAGCTCTAGCATGACTCATGAAGAAGAGGAAGAAATGCAACATGATATATCAAAATTATGAGACCAAGTGCAACAAGTGTCACTTGCACAAAAAGGAACAGAATCTAAGATGGATGGTTTAAACAAAGGCGTAGAAGCTAAGATGGATTGTTTAAAGAAAGGTGTAGAAGCTAAGATGAATGACGTGGAAGCTAAGATGGATGATTTGAAGATAGATTTGAAGACAGACATGGA
>APFE031743175.1:33759-57201 GCA_000404065.3 Pinus taeda
TTATTTTTGTGGCTTTATATTATTATTGTTAGGTCGGTTGGGTTATATTGTGACTCCTTAGACTCCTATATATATAAAGGAGGTTTTGTCATTTGAATCATCCAAGAATTGTTCATTTATGTAATGTGCAGGAGGTTGCCCCCTTGAAGAGGTTGAATTCTAAGGCGTTGATCTATCTTTTCTATCTTTTCTTGAGCTGGTTTCATAACAAAACGATTTGATGATACAAAGTTCAGGATTAGCAGCCATGAAAAATGGAGAGTGAAGGTATTGCAGTGGATGAGGCATTAGTTGGGTTGGTGAATTCTCTGAATAACTTCTCTTGAACATATCAGCGACATTGAGATGGATTGGTGACATTAACCCATAAAATGGATGGTACGGAGGACCAATGGTAATATGACCGGTGAACGGAATAACCCAACCTGACTCAATCATGGTGATGGAGTGAAAGTGTCATGTTCAAGAGCGACCTGCTACCAATGAAGTTCTTCAAGTTTTCTTCCCTTTTTCCCCAGTCATTGTTGACCAGTACCTCTTTATTTTTTTCAAGATTGAGGAGGATAACATATGCTTGTTTTATAATTTTCCCTTTGAGGAAACCTGTCGCTATGTTTTAGCGAGCCTAGCGACAGTGAAACTCACTCTTGTCCAGATGGACAAGTTTGTCTCTATTGCTTTAACGAGTTTAACGATAAAGATAACTCGGTCCTTTTCATGTTTAGAGAGTTTGAAACGAGACAGAAAGGAAACTCCAGTAGTACTTTTTCATGGCCTAATCCCTTAAATCTAAAAAAGTATAAAATAATATGAAAGGGATGACTTTTCAATAGCTTTAGCGAGCCAAAAAAGATAAGTGCTCGATCTTTTTGTGGAATGATCCCTCGGGTCCAAAAAGATTAAAATGTAGAGGAGGGATGGTGCTTCCCCTTACTTTAACGAGCTAGAAAGGCCAGTAGCTCGACAATCTTTTCATATTTTACAAGTCTAAAAAGAGCTTAAAAGAGACTCATTTTTAAGGAACGAGTGATGTTTCCGAGTAGCAACTGGTTCCAGGTAAGTTTGGAACTTCTCAAACACGGTAGTGTAACGAGGGTGGCTAATAGAATCACTCATCGCAGCTATTCCTCAAAAGGGTAAATAATCAAGTGGAGGTGATGGTAAGAACACAACCAAGGCTCAAAAGGCTAATAGCAATGAAATCACAAAGTTTATTTACTGAGGGTGGATTCATTTTAAAATGAGCTTGAATCTTTAGAAACTATGTTCAGTCGTGGGCTTATTTTCTAACGAGCTTGAACCCTGAAGTAACATTACTCATGATAATAGTCAGAGATGCTCAATTTACCATTAACACTATATTCTTTCGACAATCATACAACCTATTCAATTACTCCATCAAATTGATTAGAAATGCAAATACATGCTTGCAAAATGAGTTAAAAACTAACATTTTACTTGAATTACATGAATAGTAACATAAAAGCAGTTTTACCTCTCATTTTTACCATTTCATTCAAATTTGGGATTGTTGGAGCTCTGGAGGTGTTTTCCCCCTTAAATTTCACCAGCTAATTTCGGGAGATCTAGTGGACTATTTTCCGTGCCGTCAAGACCAAGTAGGAGCTAACCCCGAGCTCTTCAATTGCATTTCATCCTTTTCTGATTCTGAGCAAGTTTTCCTGTTCTTCTGGGCCCTAAGGGTTTGAAGAATTCGTTCTCTCCCCATTGCACCTAGTCTGCATCAAAAAGTGTGATGCATACTGAGCTGGCCATTGGCCACTCAGTATGCATCTGACCTTCTACATAGGCAGTGTCCGATGGGTGCAGAAGGGAAAGTTTGTGCAGTGTTTTCTCATGAAATATTTGCTTGTTTTTGCCCAAATCAGGATCCTGATTCATCTTTTGTTTGTGTTTTAGAGATTCATCAGATCAAGATGGTTGTTACATGGCATGAACGTGACCACGAAGAAGAGGACATGGCTGCCTTACATGATCCAGGTACAATTAATGCATTGTGAAACTGTGGCTTGCTCAAATTCTTCCACATATCCAGCATGAGGAAACAAATCAATTTGTTGCAATATCTTCCCGATGCATGGGATCTGACCAACCGGGTGTTCCAGATTAGAGGAAAATCCATTCCTTTGACAGTTTAGGATATCTACTTTTTGATTGGGCTATCGAGGCATGGTTCCCCTCTCTCACTATCAGGATTTTCCCGTGGGGGTGAATCCGTGAGGGATTATATTCGCCAATTTTGTAGAGATGGGTCTCAATCGAGCAGGGATGGCAAGATCAGTATTCGAGATGTCACTAATCAGTCCTTGAGGACTACTTTATTCACCTTTGCTAGATTGGCTAGTAGCATGGCTCTTCATTTGGCCAACAGATCTTATATGCAGTATGCCTTGGAATGCCTTGAACCAAAGGTATTCAACTGGTGTGAGGCAGTACTTCTAGTTATAAAAGAACAACTTTCCAAGGTAAAGAATGGAAGATCCAAGAACTTTGGTTACGGTTCCATTCTAACTGTTTTCGCCTTGGAGAGTATTCCACTGATGCAGCCACAGTACATTTCACTAGGATTGCCAGCACCGAGGGAACCACGGATGTAGAGATGGGTTGATCTCAGGGCCAGACATGCTAGTCAGTCACAGATTTCATTCTCTGATGCCTTCTTTGAGTGGTTCGACCATCAGGAGATGGTCTTTGCAAAATTTCCATACATTGGTGTGGATTTCCAAGGCGACCTAGATTTTGTGTTACTGGCTAGCGAGCAGTGAAGCATTATGGGTAAAATGATCTAACCATATCTTTGTTTATTGGTGTTTATATTGTTCTTGTGTTTTTTGAAATGTTATCAAGACTAATCGAACTGATATATGTGTGCAGATGTTGGACCAGTGCGACTAGCAGCATGCCCAAGGGTAGCAGCTACCATTCCACCAGGAGAGGCTGTAGGGAGGGCTGTCCTTCGCAATCTGGACATAGCAGAGACCCTTGCAGTGTTGCAGAATTAGATCGAGGGTCTCACCCTTGGTATTCAGGATGTCAGGATCGACGAGTTACCTCTAAGATTAGAACACCATACTACTAGCATGCCGAGTCAATGGACTAGGCTTTTACGTATGATCACACAAGTAGTGACTTGCTATCACCAACACCATTAGTCTAGGGTGCTTTTCTGCATTTTTGAGTTTCTGGGTCATATGACTGATTTTGTTTCAGACATAAAACATTTTGTAAAATACTATAAACAGTTATATATTTTTGATTTTCAGAGTTTTATTTTGGTTAAGTTATGTGATCCTGATGCAAATGTTAATTAAAATGCTTTTCTCTTTATAAATGCTACAAATGCCTATCTAACACATAATTTGCTAATGAATCAGTTAATGTGTTTAAGTTTCTAGAAATGTGTTGATATTGAATATAATCAAAATGCCTTTCCAAAATCCTAACCCTTAGGAACATATGATAGATAGTTGGATTCTGAATGGAATAGACGCTAGTAAGTTGTAGGATGATAAGTTGTGAATCTAGCCTGACAACAAGTCGGCATATGCCATGTGTGATGGCATTAGAGAGAAGCTCCATCAATGCACTGTACTCAACGATGTTGTTCATTGATAGACCAATACATATCCCTCTAAACTCACTAACTCGCCACTTGGATCAAAAATGGCCCAGGATAGAGAAGATAGATTCTGCGTACTACGACTAGCTCCGTCGGTGTATCCAACGAATGATTCCAACAGGTTTGACATATGCAAAAAATTCTAAGTGGATTACCTAACCAAAATGATAACTCTTGATGAAAACAAAAATGTAACAAAATCATATCTAGAAAGAGATTACTACACTTAATCAAGCATAGTAACGCTTAAGATACAACCCGTTTCAAGGTTGCGACAGTGGAATCCCATCATAATCTACTAGATCATAGGCTCCTTTTGCTAATACTCATTTAACAATGTAGGGGGGCATCCAAAATGGTTCAAACTTACCTACTCCCAATTTATTGCAGTCTTGATTGTATAGTAAGACCAGGTCACCTTCTAAGAAGGCATGGGGTTTGAAATTTTTTTCAAATTGTGCCTCGACCCATTTCTTATGAGCTTTGTTAGCCAAAGCAGCATCATGACAGCTTTCATCCAACTGGATTAGTTCCAATAAATGAGCCTCTTCCTTCGAAGTTTCGGGAAGTAGATCGATTGCGAGCTTGAGAGATGAAATTTCACACTGAATTGGTAAGACCCCTTCCAGGCCATACATCAATTGAAAGGGTGTAAATTTGGTTGCATTTCTAACCGATGTCCTATATGCCCACAAGGCTAAGTATAGAATTAAGTGCTAATTTTGTTTGTGGACTCCAATCATCCTTTGCATCATGTGCTTTCAGGACTTTTTTGATGGCCTCAACTTGTCCGTTAGCTTGCGGATAATATGGAGTAGAACTGTCGTGGGATAGTCCTAATTTGGAAGTCAATTCAACCATCATGTGATTGCAAAAATGCAATCCATGATCTATGACTATATCTTGTGGAATACCAAATCTAGAGACTACATGATTGAAAAATAAAAGAGCAGTCGTTTCGCCGTTGTTGTTTAATGTAGGCATCGCCTTGACCCATTTTGTAAAATAGTTGACTGCGACTATGATATACACATGCCCCCTGGCCAAGGTGGGGTTACATGCCATGAAATCAATGCCCCATTTGGAGAATGGCCCAACAACAACTACTGGATGCAACAGTGTGAGAGGTAGTCTGGTTTTATGGTCGAAGATCTGACAAGCATGGCAACTTCTGACTGCGATTATGCAATATTTGAATATAGTAGGCTAGAAGTAACCTGCTTATAAGATATTTTGTGCCATAGTGTAACCAGATTGATGCCCCCCACATGCACCTAAATGACAATCATTCAGGACTTTTTCGGCCTCCTCATGGGTGAGGCACCTATGCAGAATTGTATCAACACCACGATGGTAAAGTGTATCACCGATGATCATGTAATCTTTTGCTTGGTATTGAGTACGTCATTGTTCGGAGCGAGAGGTGTTAAGCTTAAATTTTTGGGTTTGGAGATAGATGAGTATATCTCCATACCACAGATCGCTTGACGATATCAGAAATAGAGATTCATCCACGATTGATGCTTTAGATGTTGAATCGTTGGACGATGATGGGAGGTCGCATAGTAACTTTGCAAAAACTAGAGATTTCTTTGATTTGGGTTTTGTAAATTCCAGATCAAACTCTTGAAAAATGGCTATCCATTTTGAATATTTTCGCCCTAGTAATTGATGTGACAAAATGTAGGTCATAGGGTTGCAATCTGACAGAATGGTAGTTTTGCGAAAGAGGATATAATGTCGAAATCTCTGTACTACTTGAACAACTACTGGAGCCATCTTTTAAACATAGGAGTACTTGCTTTCTGTATCATTTAAGTTTCAACTTAAACAATAGATAGGATGTTCAATTCCATTGTCTTCTTGTACTGAAACCATTGTGATGGTTGTATCTACTGTAGCGAGATATAGGTTAAAGTCTTTTTGATAGTCATGAGTGTACATTAATGATGCTTTTATTAGGGAATCCTTTAAAGCATCAAAGGAAGCTTGCGCAACCTAATCCAAGTTGAAGGGCACTTATTTTTTCAAAAGACATGTATAACCTTTAGCAAGTTCAGCGTAATTTGGAATGAACCTCCTTAGAAAGTTTGCTTTCCCTTGAAGTTTCTGAATCTGGAGCAAATTTGAAGGTAGAGGCATGTCGATGATTGCCTGAACCTTACATGGGTTGAGTCGAATTAAGTCCTTAGAAACTACGAAACCATGTAAACGACCAGAACTGACACAAAACACACACTTGTGTGGATTGAGTCGTATCTTGTAGTGTTGGCAACGTAGAAATATAGCTCTCAAATGCTATGGCTGATCAGTCTTCTTTCGTGAATGAGATGGTAGATCGTCGAGATATGGTTGAACGATGTGTTTGATGTCGTGAAAGGCATAGTTCATTGCCCTCTCAAAATTTGCCCCTGTGTTCTTTAAACCGAAAGGTAGTTTACGGTACATGAATGTGCACCACGGACATATAAATACAGTCTTTGACTGGTCCTGTGGGCGGATGTTTATTTGATTGTATCCGGAAAATCCATCCATGAATGAAAAGATTTCGCATCTAGCGCATTCATCAATTATCTGGTCGATGAAGAGTGTAGGGTAGTTGTCCTTAGGACAAGCTTGATTTACATCCTGTAATCAATGCACACTCTAATCGTTCCTTGCTTTTTCATGACAGGAACAATATTCAATACCTAATCAGTTAGAGGAACAAGGTAAATGAAACCAGCATGTAAAAGTTTTTCAACTTCTGCCTTGATGGCAACGGCTTTCTTTAGGTGAACCTGTTAAGCCACTGTCGTACTGGTTTGACATCTGGATACATCTTGATTTCATGTTCAATGATGCTCAAGTCAATTCTTGGCATTTCTTCATATGACCATGCAAACACATCTCTGAATTTCCGAAAGAGAGCAGAGTATATTTCCAGTTCTGAAGAAGAGTAAGATTTGCCGACATGAATATTCTATACAACATTAGGTTTGGTCGAGATATTTATGGCAATAGTTTCTTCAATATTGGACATATTTCACTCAGAATGCACCATATTTACAGTATTTGATAGAAAACCAAAAACTGAAGGATGATCAAGGTTGTCGGAATAATCTTCGTCGTTATCTTGAAGATGGGAACAATGGTGGTAATCTTCCCATGCTGCCTCTCCTATCATAATTGACTGAATGATTCCTTCATTTGTAGAATGTATACGTGACCAAGGATTTGAAGAGGTTCCATATTATAGAGACCTATCTATCCAAAAACTTGATGAGTGTTGATTCGGGTTTGCCACCCAAGCCAAGAAAATTGATTTCTACAAAATTTCTATGGGGCTTGGAGGCAATATGTGTCGATGATGCATGCTAACAAAATGTTTGGAAATCTTCTTAATCCTTGCTGATGTAGAATATACCATATTACAGGTTTCCACCATGACCACTTCCACCAGATTACTCAGAGGGAGGAGGGAAAAAGTACCCATTAAGCCAGGGTATTTTAGGAGGCCTACTCCGACATTTTGAAGTAATTAAGAGCTTCCATGGATCATTGGATTGCTTCCCATACCTTGTGAACTATTTGGGAAAAAGGTTAGTTGGTCAATGATTGTAATTCCACCTTGGAAGGGAAATGCAATCTTTCTAAAATATGTTGACACAACAGCAGCCATAGCATAAATTCAGGGTGTTCCCAGTAATCGAGGTTTCCATCGATAACTTCGATTTCAATTTCTACTGTCTTGCCCCCTAGTTCAACTTGCAAGTTACTTCATATCCCATACGGTGTGTATGTTCTTCCATCAAATACTTTTAATGTTGTTGATGACTGCGACAAGGGTGGTGAGCCTAAAGTTTTCCAGCAACTCATTGACATAATACAGGTAGATGCGCCCTCATCAATGATTTTTCTATGAATAGCTTTGTTGAGGGATTTTACCTGTATAAGGAAAGCAAGTTGGGTTGGTAATTGAGGTTCATATCCTTTGTAGTTAGAGGCCACAATATTGGAATCCGTTCGGTCAATCCCACCTATCACTGATAATAAAGCTTGCTTTTGGGAGGGGCAATTCTGCACGAATTCAAGTGTCAACATAGCGGATGCCGATTGAGCCAAATCCTCTACTATATTATAATTATGTGCTGCTCAAGCACAAGGATTAAATGTCGATTTATGTACTACTCCCTTTGGTAGCTTTATTGTTAGTTTAGGAATCATGGGTGGCACAACTTCTGATGAAGTTGTTGTCGAACTACTGGGTTAATCTGTAGTCTTGTTGTTTGACATCTGTGGATTCCCATAATCTTTATTCCTCATCGATATCAAAGCATCATTTTGATGCTTCGATACGGATAACATAAGCACTTAGGATGGGGAAGCATGATCGATAGAAACAAAATTAGTTTCTAGGTTTGGAAATGGATCAGTCAATACTGCAGAGGTGCTCAAAGTTTTTAAAAATTTCTTGACCTCAGCTTTATGCAGACAATCTTTTCTATAATGGTCCTCATTGCATAAGAAACATGGTTGATTAGGTTTCTTTTAAGGAGTAGGGTTTTTAGAAGATTTTTTCAGGAGGTGAATCTTCCTGTTTCTTCTTTTTGTTTTTCCCTTTCTTCTTTCCCCCTGGTTGATTCAGTTCTTTGCCTTTGTTGGATGACATGGCATTGACCTCCGAGGCAGGAAGTTTGTCATTTTCTTTTTTACTGGAAACTGCAAGGGCTTTACGAGTTTGAGCCTTTGTGGTTTGCGTACTTGAGGTACTAATCATGCCATCACTGGCATGAGAGTCATTGTTTGATTTAGGAGGGAGAGGAATGGAAAATTCCATTCTAGGAGTGTCAAGAATTTTGTCATAGAGCATGCCAGATTGAGTATAGATCAAGTCTAAATATTGCACACGAGCAATGACTTTCTCTTTAGCGACAACTCCTCCTTTCGCCGCATCTTCTGTAATAGAAGGTAATAATGACTTAATAAACCACTTAGCTAGAAGCTGATCAGGAACATACTTCTTTACCATTCGACGACGATGTTGTCACTCATGAATACGATCAGATATGTGAGTAGTTTCTGTCTGCTTGAAGTTGGTAAGGAGTTTTGTCCCAATTTCGTACCTTATGGGTAGCTGAAAGTGGGTTAAAAAGGTAGTGGCAAGGGTGTTGAAGTTATCGAATGAAGCTCTAGGCAATTCGATGTACCATTTTGCTGTCATACCAGTTAGCATTCGATGAAAGAGGTGAAGCCTAATCGAATCATCATTGAGGGTACTGGATGAACACCAAAAATGAAAGGTCATTACATGATTCGATGGATCTTCACCCGGATTTCCATTAAATTTAGGAATATCTGAGGGAAGTTTATGAGGAATCTAGCCACCAAGGGGTGTAAGTAATTAGATCATTCATTAACCGGTCCAAATCTGGTAATTCTAGAGTTGCTAGAAAGGGAAACTGTTGATTCAGGTTTGGTGAAGCATACCGAGGATAAGATGGGATCACTTGAGCAGTGGGTCTTTACATACCAGCATAATATATCTGATGTTGGTAACTTTGATAAGGTTGATGGGAATAACCATTATAGTATGGTTGTTGATAACCACTTTGAAAATGCGGTTGTCCATTACCTAAAGCGCCTTGTTGCTCAAGTCCTCGGTAAACTTGCTGGAATTGGGGTTGTTGATATTGCACCAGCCATGGTTGTTGAACCATTTGCTATTGCCCAATACTGGATGATTAACCAAGATGCGAAGTCATAACACCTATTTGAGCCTGACTCGTTCCGATTAAGGAAGCACTAATATGAGATTGTGGAAAAGTCGTAGAGACAAGAGGCTATTGTACAGCAACCTAAGAAATTTGAGGTTCACATACAATAGGCTATGCTTGTACTTGCGACGCAGTCAAAATAGGGGGCGTAGTGGTAATATTTGACACAGGGTGTGTTGGTTGTATTGTATATACAACCCTTGGTTGTTGAGGCAGTATTGGTATCCAACCACCAGATGTAATTCCAGTTTGACTTGAATTTTGTTGTGAGCTCTCATACGGTTGTTCTACTGGAGGGAACAATGAAAAAGCATACTACCCCCCGTATGGTGGAAATCTAGTGCTCAAAGGATAGATGGGTCTTTGAAGACTGGGCTGCCAAAAACTAGTATGCAGGATCAATTTGCTAAGCTTCAACATAAGAAATGCGAGATAGGATCCCGGAGGAACTAATGGGAATAGACCATGTCTTCAAAACAGTCCCTGTGTGGACTCC
This sequence comes from Pinus taeda, assembly GCA_000404065.3. Lineage (NCBI taxonomy): Eukaryota > Viridiplantae > Streptophyta > Pinopsida > Pinales > Pinaceae > Pinus > Pinus taeda. The sequence goes on from APFE031743175.1 coordinate 43,652, forward strand.
ATCTAATGATTGACAACTAGTTGGGATGGATGCTACAGAAGCAAACATCGTAGGTGTGGTACCAGGAAGTTTTGCTGCAACTGTATCAGATGACATAGTCTTAGATGTTGACGGTTGTTCAGACATATTTAGTCTATCCAAAAGATTTCCTAGCGATTCAACAGGAACTTGCGATGAATGATGATTGAAAGAACTAACTTCAGGAATAGAAGAATATAAGTGGAACCCAGCTCCAAAATGCAATGGAGTACTCGATGGAAGATCCTCTACAACTTCTTCTATAGCAATCAGTCCAGGTGGAAGAGGTAGATCGTTAGGTCCGTAAAATATTTTTGGGGCCGAAGAAGGTATAGTTTTTACAGTGACAGATACTGGAGGGGTGACACCTTTCAAATTCTGGAACTCAAGTGAACTTTAGTTTATGTATCAGCTCTAGATGGAGCTATTTCAGGTATCGAGGCATCTACGATTACACTAGGATCAGTTCTAATGTCCTCTTGTAACTGCGGAACTTCTTTTGTAAAGGCATATGTACTAAAAATGATCGGAGTAACTATAATCTCTGATGATGTTGAAACACAAGTTTAAAATAAACCAAGAGAGGTGGACTCAGTTAAATGAGACCTTTTCACCCAGAATGGTTCTGTTTCCGGAGTCAAAGACGGTTGACTCGCTAGCCTCCACAAATGATGTGGTTTTGATTAACTTTCTTCCATAATTGCAGATTACTTGATCAACTCAAAATTAAAAAGGGGAAAATGTTATTTCGAATTAAATGAATTTTGTGACGCTTTGACACAACTTTGCTTTTTCAATTTTTAAGATTTGAGAAAAAGCTAAAGGTGACCCGAGTTTCCTTTGATTTTTAATGAGCCTAAAGTGACAAGTGCTCAGATGGACCTTTTCTTTTAGGGAGTCGAAAAGGAATGAAAGTGACTACTCTGGAAATCTAGACAAAGGGATTACCAAACCAATCACAAAACTACAATATACACCTTGGTGGTAAATTAAAGAGAAATTACAAAGGACTTTACGTATGGCAATCAATCTTCCTGAATGTTCTGTTCAGTGCATTGCGATCAATAGGGTGGCAGACACGGCTTCTTAAGGATAAAGGATATTAGCGTATTGTGGTATCCCAATATATACTTCACGGTACGGGGAGCACAAGTCTGTACTGGCACTTGTCATATCAAAGAGTGGGAATCACCCAACCTTCAATGAAAACGATAGTTAGTAGGTTTTACGACGTCAGAATACGTCTCTAGCCTAGACTTCTAGATGTTGTGCGTTAGGTTCCAAAGCGTTTTTATGTTCATTGAGGTTTATTTTAGAGTTGACCTTCTTAGAAGTTTACCTTTCAAGGTTCACCACGTGATATAGATGTAAAATTCCTAAATATGCAATCTAAAATGATAAACAATCATTCGTTTTCTTTTAGCAATGAAAATCCTAGCTACTAAGGAAACAAGAGTATGATTCTTTGAACAGAGAACAAAGAGCACACACTAAATGCACTTTTCCTAAATCATTTTCTGCATGCAATCTAAATGCAAATGCACATGCATGTATTTGTTTTTTTGTTTCCTTAATGTGAGAATGCCAAAAAGGAAAACTAAGTACAGATTTGAACTATTTTCTTCAAAGTGACACTTTAATAATTTCTTTTCAAAATGAAAGGAAGACTAAGATGACACTTTCAATTTTGAATGGAAAACTGCTTTTGACACTTCAAATACTAACAAGTCAAATCAAATACAATGGAAAAAGTACAATCGACTACCTAGAAGACGAAGACTTTATGGCACTCTTCTTTTCAACTGACAATGACAGTTGCAACACTTTTGAATCAAAAGATGAAAACTTGATTAAGCTAATCTTTCCAAAGGAGGACTGTAAATGATGAAAAATAGATAAAAAACATTCACAATTCCTGATCAATGGAGGCTGAATAATGTAAAGGAAGAAGGCTTCAACAATGATATACTCATCATAAGCAGCAAAACTACTGAATAGAGCTGAAAACAATGAAGAAAAAACCAAATTCTAGAGAAGGAAACAATATCATTCAGTCATCGCACCTTTCCTTAAGGAAAATAGGGATGCATCTCACCTGCAACACATGGGAGGTTGCGATGCATCCAGACTGCCAAATAGAGACAATATGATTGATGAGGGAACGAAACTGAGCTTGGTTTTCACTCACAATTTGCAGCTAAGTTCAGTGATTTAGGCTAAGCTATGATAGACAGTGAAAACAAAGTATAGGGGTATGATCTTATGAGGTTATTGAGCTACCACAAGGGCACTTAGGATGTTTGCAAGTCAGATGTTAAGTTCATAAACCAACCTAGAGATTGGCTGAAGCAACATTGATCTACTTTGCAGTTGCATAGCAAAAGCAATTCGAAGGCTAGCTAGCTTAACTTCAGGCTCCGTCTGTAGTTTATAAAGCAAACAACAGTAACAAACAAACAAACAAACTATTCGCTCTCGAGTGGAGCTGCCATTTTTTTTTTTCCGGGAAAAATAGTGTCTTTTCAATCTACTAGTCCCACTAAGATGGGTAGCTATCTTAGAAACAAACAATTCAAAGTGCTTCAAGATTTCCTTTATGTATGATAGATAAGAGAGAAGTAGAGAGCACCAACCTTTATCTTATGCTTGGCTCCTTTCTTGTTTCCTCTCTCCCTTGATAGAGCTTGCCACTCTTCTCCTACTTGTCCCATTTTAGAGAATATCTGTAGAGGCAAAGCAACAACACACCATCAAAACATCGAGATCTATGATATCATAAACAATGAAAAATCAAAAATACATTAACCATACAATTGCATCCACAAGTAACAAGATTTACAAATACACAATTATATGGAGGAAAACTCAAAGAACTTTATTGATAGTAGAAGAAGAAGAGAGGATTACAACCTAGCTGTCTGATCTAGCATCATCCTCCCAGCATGAAAGCCCTCTTCACCTCATGAAAAGCAAGATCACCCAACAATACAATGTTTCTTATCAAAGAGAAACCAACAGCACTTCCTTACAAATTACAAAATTCTAGTGTCTCAGATGAGGGATCCATTTATAGATATTTGCAGAGTGGTGAGTCAGCTTCTGGGTTTTTGATTAGTGTCATTTCATTAATAGTTCTTGGTTCCACTTGGAGATTTCATGATCTCTTACTCATCCCTGGGTAAATTTAGAGAGGCAAGTGTCATATGAGAAGTTTCTAGAAGATTCTCTAGGTTTCCACTTAGCAAACTGTCTCTACCATTTGTCTACTCTTGCCCATCGCACCCCACAGAAGGTTCTTTTAGTATGCATCACACCTAGCTAGTGTAGCAACTAGTATGCATTAAACCCTGAGCATGGAGCAGTCTGTATGATCTAGTTTGGCCAGTTCCGAGTGGTTTTTCAGGGAGAACTTCTGGGAAATGATGTAATCAGTTTACCATGATATTTTAGGGTATGAAACAATAGTTTTAGGGGTTTAAGAGCCCTTGGTTTATCGATATATCTGATTGGGGTTGTAGTGACCAAATATGTCTATAACAGGCTGCATGAGACCCCAATACATGATCCTAACCTGGGATTTTAGCAGATCCACGCACAGTTGAAAAACTTATGCCTTGAGATGCAGAGTCTGAAACAGGATAGAATGGTGTGACCAGAAGCGCGTGAAGAGGTGTGGTGTGTGAAATGCAAAGGTCAGGGTCATGATAAAGACCACTTTCTAGTATTCGTGAGTTACCTCACAGGATGAGGACCAATACTTTTAAGACCAGAAGCACAAGCAGGACCAAACGTGGCACTTACTCTGTGGTGCATGATTTGTTAAATAGGAGGAAAGCATGTGACAAACAACTGTCATCTGTTGTAGAAGTACATGGAGAATTCGCAATAATTGTTCTGTAATTTTTGTAGATCGGTGGGACATGATGAGTGAAAATGTAGAAGTTATGAGCTAATGATGGATAAAACTCCTACCTATAGGGTTGAGGCTGAAACGTGGCCCCTAGACTAGGGTGCAGGGATGGTGTGAACCAGATTCTAGGGGTGTGGATGAGGCTGAGGGGGAGGAGGACTAGGAAGAGGTCATGGACAACTGATATGCTACAATTGGGGAGGGTCAGGGCATTATTCCTATGATTGTATGAATCCAAAGTGTCCATCATGTTTGTATTGTACCTTGTTTGATCACGAGACAGAGGATTGTCATACGCTGATAGCTAGGATACATGACAAAGGAGGGTTGCAACCTCCCCTGACTCAGAACTTGCAAATGATGAGATCTGAGCCACGCAAGGAAGAACCTAATGTGAATATTGTGCTCCAAAGTGGAATTACGATGTGAGATGATAAAGGCAGACATCCTGAGGAAAGTACTTGGATTTGCAAGGCTCCAGCGAAGGAAGAAAAGTTTGATTTTGAGCGCACTTGAGAAACTTTCATGGAAGTTAAGAAGAGCTTCACTAATGCATCCACTTCAAGAAGCAAAGATAGACTGGAGCTGCAGATGGACCCATAAATGCTCATGATGTTCCTAGAAACATGTATGAAGCTACTATGCGACAGTAAGTTGGTCAAGGGATTATAGGAACTCATTAACAAATGTGTTGGGACTGGTACATGATAACTGCATGTAGTCCAGAAGATCAGAAAGCATAAGCCCATAACAAGAAGAGAAATGAGGTTAACCACGCAAATTGGGGAATGCGAGATGGACCAAGTAATTTTTGATTTAGGATCAAACGCAAATTTTCTATTGAAGCAGATGTGGGAGAACATGGAGAGGCTAATGCTACAGTGGTCTCTTATCCAGTTGCACATGGCAAACCAATAGAAGATAATTCCCCTGGTGTCGTTGCAAGGAATCACGATGGACATTAAAGGAGCAAGCACGGTAGCCGACTTTGAGGTGATAGAGATTGTTGATGACAACAATCCCTACCCCACGCTCTTAGGAATCTATTGGGCCATTGACATGAATGGGGTGATTAACCTGAAGAAGCGCAAGATGATTTTTGAAAAGAAGTCTCTGTGTGTAGTGATACCTTTGGACCCTGCTGAGGGATTGCACTACACTGAGCCAATGTACAACTATGAATGCAGTGATGACTTAAACTACATTTACAAGATAGCTGCATGCAAGCAAGACTGGGTAAATCCCACTGTAGACAGACGAATTTCATGGGAGTAAGAAAGCTCCTTTACTTCAGATTCGGATGAGGAGATAAAACGATGGTAGAACAGGTTGCATGAGGTAACCACACATAAATGTAATATGATGAAAAAATAACTACAGTGTGTATCAAAGGAAATGAGATATCTGCCTATTTATGATGGATTAGGTGAGGTAGATGCTTTCTTGGACAGATTTGAGAGAGAGGTGCCGGAGAAACAACGTTTCGAAGCCTTGAATTAGGTGTTGCATGCTACACCTGCGAGATGGTGGGGTACACACAAAGGAAACTTTGATGACTAGCACACATGTAGAAGGATGATGGGCACACAGTTTGGGAAACATATAGGGCGGTGAACTCATAGATTTGATGACCAAGATGGTCCACACGTGCATATGTCGAAGTGGGTACAAACATCTAGTAAACAACCTGCGTGGATGCACATGAACTTCACAAGTGGAATTATGGTCAATAAATATATCTTGGGGGGGGGGGAATGCATGACCAGCTCCTCAAGCTGGAACAACAGAGCGTGGAAAGAACGAGTGCGCAAATGGGTATCCACGCGAAAGGCCTTAATGGCGCATGCAAAGCACTGAATAAGGTATGTAATGCACAACGAATTGATTAGGACCTACATGTACTGGTAGTCCTATGGGCTTATAGGAAGACGTGAAAGAAATTAATGGGACAAACACCTTCTAGGCTAGTTTATGAAGCGAATGATGAACTTACAATGGAGTATATCATGCCTAGTCCGCGCATAGCAGTGCCCGTAGATAGGAAGGATCGTGGAGCCTTCAAAGAAGGGATCATGTAGTTAGAAGAAGAAGAGTGCTTGGGACCTGATGAAGAGATCTAGCAGGTTATTCTTCGGCTCCAAGGACTCATGACTGAAAAATTTCATTTAAGGGAGAAAATCACCAAAGCTGAAGAAGAAGTCAAGAAGCTTGAGGACAGAATAGAGAAGGAATTTCTTGATAAAAATACTGTGGGGATAAAGCAGGATGCACACGATTACGTTGACAAATTTAGAGACTACCGCCAAGAATTGATCAGTTTGATGCCTTGGATTGAACCGCATATTACTAAGAGAATGATAGAAGGTGGCATGATGCAGACAACCAAATGCACAATTCAGGTATAAAAGTTAAAAGATGAAGTCTTTCTAGGAAGAGTAAATGATAGTCAATCGAAGTGATATACATGTGGCGTGGGAACCAAACTAGCCATGGGAAACAGAGTCTTAGCATTCCAGGCAGTTGAAAGGAGGTGCGGGACTCTAAACTACTATACCTAGGAGTTGTGCGAAGATAGGGTTGCATGCAGGAGCAAAGTGTCACAATGTCCACGACAGCGCAAGGGTAGTTAGGCTGCCACACGGGTTGGTTGGAAAGTGACGATTATAGTCACTATTCACGATGTGATTCTTGATTTGAGACCAAATGGAGCAGGTGGTAGGTATTTAAGGGAAGCTCGTGCAAATGTAAGGGATGCATGTGCAAATCTAGGAAAGCAGTTTTGCAATTTCCGAACAACGCATCCAAGATATACAACAGGTAGTGGCTCAGTGCACTGCTGACCTTGTAGTGGTCTGAGTAGAATTGGCAGATCTTGACACGAAGATCTCCGCACCGACTGACTAACTCGAGGGTGAGTCACGATGTTTGTGTTGGGGTCCATAGAAGACAAGTAGGAGAAATAAATATGTAAAATTAATAAAATATAGTAAAGAAGAAAAAAATATAGTAAAGAATTATAATAAAAAAATAAAATAAGAATAAGAAGTATTAAAATGAAAAGATATAATGAAAATAAGAGCAAAAGATGAAAAAAAGATAAATACATAACATGGAAATAGGAAAAATAAAATAAAATAAATGAAGAAGAGTGAGATAAATATAAAAAGTAACAGAAAAAAAATAGAAAACATAAGATATAAATAAACATTAAAAGAGAAATATGATAGAGAGAGAACAAATAGCAGATAAAACAGTAAGAGAGAAGCATAAAATAAATAAGAATAAGAAGTATAGAAAAAATTAACACATATCATTGCCTTAGCAATGTGAAGGCACCGCAGTCCCTGGTTAGGGCTGCGCAAAGATAATTATAACCAATTGCGAAGGTATTGCAGGTCAGAAGAGTGCGCAAAGTAACCTGCGCAAAGCTAGTTTGTATTTGGACTAGAGTGACACCTCAGAAATCTCAAGGGTGACCATATGCTTCCTGTATGTCCACAATAACAATGTTGATGAACTGGTGAAATCGACCTTCTTGATATAGTCAGATGATGACATCTCGAAGTTCACCAATGGCTGGTATATATGTTCGATCAAGTTGGATGATTTATGTGGATTTCTTGCTCCATTGCGCATTGATATTTTTGGCAATGGAGAATAGCATGATGTTGGATGCCATGCTAGAATCAACCAAGAAATTGTGAACATTACAGTTGAAAATTTCAAATGAGAGCTGTAATGGAGGGCAACCTGAGTTTTCTTCTTCCATCCGGAGTGTGTTTAGCACAGTTGAAAGTGATCCGAGAGGTGTGCTTGCTCCCTTATTGGTAGAGGTTGCATTGTTCATTGTTGTCTATCCCAATGCATGCAATAGGATGTCTCGCTCACTCTGGATCTTAGATAGCTTGAACAAACTAATGTTCACATGATTTTTCTTCATGTCATCCACAATGTTGTAGTCTAGAGGAGGTAGATGTAGAAATTTTGAATAATATGACACTTATTCACAGAGATTATCCTGATTATACACTATTTGTGGAATCATGCATAATACATAACCTCCTCTACATTGATAATCAATTTGCAGTGTTAAATAAACAATCGCATGCGCACATTGAAGCTTCAATCACACATATCAACACAATATATCACGGGGAAAGCATACAGCTGAAAACCCCCAACTATTGGTATATTATATTGATTGAGAACATGTAACAATACATAGTACAATACTCCTCACAAGTACCCAGTACTATCTCCACCTGTTACACACAAACTAGCTCAGATCTGAATCAATCATAGGTTTAAATCTCCTCCGCTGCTTGCCTGCCTCCACTCCGCAATCCTGCATGAGAATAGATTAGAATAACACCAAAATGTGTGATCCAAATTCATATTCCCTTTGTTTATACCATGCAATCCTCATTGGCAATACTCAATCCATTGATTGTGCAAATCACATGCGCAACTATAGTCACAACTGACAGCTATCTTTCCCTTTCACTCATCTCTAACACTTGTCTCCACTGAACTGTCCATGCACTGAGTTAACTGATGTATTCCTTAGTTGATTTATGAGTTAATAATCAGTGAATTAGTTAATAACTAATTCACATTACTCATCTCTACTGTATTTGTTAGTTAGACTAAATACAACTAATTCAACTAAGTCAAACTGAAGACAACTCCATCAACTCCTCATTCAACTCCACAGAACTCAACCACTGAAGTTCTAACTGAAGTCCTTCATGCAATAGCTCAAGTAACCCATAAGAAACATGTATTTCCTTCTGGCAGTTGCATGTGCCACATCTATAGCTCGAACTGAAGTGCTCTAAGAGAATAAGATAATGTTTATAGTCCAAATATTATTAAGAGCTAATAATATTCGATTGTTCTATTTTTATCCTAGCAATCTAAAAATAGACTCCACCCATATGTCTAAAAATAGAGGTCCATCTATTTTTACCAACATGACCAATCATCCACAAATAACATCCTACAACTCATAGACCATGATCCATATGTCTAAAAATAGACTTTGCGCCAAAAATAGCCTACGGGCCCACTTAGTGAAGGCGATTTCTTTTCACTAAGCTCCATCATCTTTTTGCATTTTCAACACTCCCTCTCAAAAACATATGGATTACCTACAACCCCTATCCTATCTCTGTGGTATTCGAATTTTCTCCTGGCGAGCTCCTTCGTCAAGGGTGGGAATATATGAAAGTAACATAATTCTCCGCTGCACACAATCTCTGATATGATGGTACCTGATGTCATCCATTGGGCTCCCTACCCAATCTACATCCTCCTATATGTACTAAGATCCATATCCCGATGTGCCTCTCTTGAGATAACACAATACATGATTGCCTGCCTTCCAGAAGAGCTTGGTTGGCTTAACCATAGCTTGTGAAAGCTAGTTAACAGCATAGCATATATCGGGTTGTGTATTGACCAGATACATAAGCGACCCCACCAACTGTCGATAAATAGTGGCATCCACTACCTCCGCTGAAGTAGCATCCTCCTTCCTCCAACCTCCAGGAAGAGGAGTATCAATAGGCTTGCAGCCATGCATGTTGAACTTCTCCAGTATCTCCCGGGCATACTTCCCCTGAGAAACAAATAGTCCATCCTTGCGCTACCAAATTTCCAATCCAAGGAAATAATGAAGGAGGCCCAAGTCCTTCATCTCAAACTCCCGAGCAAGATCCTCCTTGCGTGAAAGTATCAACAGCTCATCTCCTGTTAGAATCAAATCATCTACATAAAGTACAATGATAAGCAACTTACCCTCCACCACCATCTGGTATAGGTTAGGATCTGCCTCACTCTTGGAGAATCCAAGTCTGGTGAAATAACTGTCTATCCATGTGTACCAAGCACGAAGTGCTTGTTTCAGCCCATATAGTGCTCTCTTGAGCCTGCACACATGCGACTCTTTGCTGAATATCTTGAAACCTTTAGGCTACTCTATGTACACCTCCTCCTCAATGACTCTATTGAGGAACGCAGTCTTCACATCCATCTGATGAATGTGCCACCCCATCTGCGCTGAGAGAGCAAGAATCGTCTGTATGGAAGAATACCTTGCAATAGGTGCAAAGGTCTCCTCATAATCGATCCCCTTTATCTGTGAGAAGCCTTGGTGTTGGGTCCCTATAATACTAGTTATTACCCCTTAGTATTGTAGTTATACCCCTTATTAATATTGTTGTGCCCCTATTGTCCCCATATTGTTATTACTGTGCCCCATAGAATCCCTCTATTGTTATTTTTGTGGCTTTATATTATTATTGTTAGGTCAGCTGGGTTATATTCTGACTCCTTAGACTCCTATATATAGAAAGGAAGTTTTGTCATTTGTATCATCAAAGAATTGTTCATTTATGTAATGTAAAGGAGGTTGCCCCCTCGAAGAGGCTGAATTCTAAGGCGTTGATCTATCTTTTCTATCTTTTCTTGAGCTGGTTTCATAACAATATGCTAGGCAATACTCATTGGCATACTCAATCCCTTGATTGTGCAAATCCTCATGCACAACTATAGTCACAACTAATAGCAATCTGATCCTCTAACACCTATCCCTACTGAACTGTACATGCACTGAGTTAACTGATGTATTCATCAGTTGCATTATGAGTTAATAATTAGTTATACAACTCAACATTAGTCTATTTGCAGTTAGACTAATTACAACTAGTTTAACAAAGTCAAATTGAACACAACTCCATCAACTCCACATCCAACTCCACAGAACTCAACCACATGAGTTCTAACTGATGTCATGCATGCAACAACTCAACTGACACATAATAAAAGCATATTTCCTTATGTCAGCTACACGGGCCACATCTGTAGCTCAAAATGAAGTGCTCCTAGAGAATAAGATAAAGTTTATAGTTTAAATATTATTATGAGACAATAATATTTGACTTTTCTATTTTTGACAGCCAGTCTAAAAATAGACTTTGATCACTCCTACTGTGATCACTCCTGTTGTTATCATCCCTACTGTGGTCACTCCTGCTGTGATCATCCCTGCTGTGATCCAAAAATAGAACTTGTGCCATAATTTTCCTGCGGGCCCACTTAGTGAAGGTGACTCTTTTCACTAAGCTCCATCATCTTGTTGCAATCTCAACATTAATGACTCTTATAATCCTTTTATTAATATTTACTATCGGCACTATTTATACATCCACTATCATGAAGCTTTCATTAAGACTTTGTTAATCTTAATGCCCACACATATAACTAAGCCCCATAAAGCTTTATTAAATTTGGGTCATACACAGGCTTAACCCACAAATCAGCTATCGATGCTTTAATACTATTATAAACCTTTTATAATAGAAATCCTCAGAAATCATGTGCAAACTTACCTTTTTCCGCTTATTCCTCAGAATCTGCACATTACCCGATGCTCCCTTATCGCAATCGAATTCTTCGTGGGTCATACTAACACATGACTCTTTATCGCATCCGAAATGCGATAACACAGTCAGACTTCAAATCGAATAAAAGGCATTCATTACCTTCTTGAGTCCGCTCTATATTGCATGTTAGGTCCATATACTACTAGTGTAACCCCTTTCTGTTATTAGTACAACCCCCTTATTATATCGTTGTTCCCATGTAGTCCCTATATTGTTATTATTGTGCCCCATAAAAGCCCACTATTGTTATTATTGTGCCCTTACATTATTATTGTTATGTCGGCTATGATTATATTATGACCCCTTAGACTCCTATATATAGAAAGGAGTCCTTGTCATTTGTATCATCTAAGAATTGTTCATTTGTTTAATGTAAAGGACGTTTCCCCCTTGAAGAGGCTGAATTCTAATGCATTGATCTATCTTTTCTATCTTTTTGTGCGCTGGTTTCTTAACATTTGGTATCAGAGCTTTGGATTCTAGCATTTCGCTGTTCCAAACAAGTCATCGTGGAATATTCGCTATACCATTTTCGCAACAACATTTCATAAGCTAAAAAAAAAACCATTTGAGAAGCAATCGGTCTGAACCTCACATCTGAATTTCAGATCTTGTCTTGGAGATATGATATGAGGAAGTTAGAGTTTTTGGAAGCTCCAGAATTTCATCTAAAACAGGTCATCATGTAATTTTCACTATAATATTTATTCTACGAAGGTTCAAACTCTAAAATTAAAATCCATTTGAACCGAAATCGTGATGAAGCTCGAGTCCAAATTTAAAATCTTGTCTCGCTATATTTTTGTAGATATAATCTGAGACATTTAGGGTTTCTGCAGGCTCTCGAATTACATCCTAAACAAGTGACCTTGGGAAAATCGTCATAACTTTCTCTCTGATCATCAAATTGAAATTTCATAAGAATTTGCGGAACAATGACGGAGTGTAGTTTTCTTAGATCGGTTTTAGGTCCTAAGGTTGAAACAGTGACATGTGGCACTTTGTAAAAGTTCGTTCTATGGAACTAGTCTATAATCCAGTCATCGTGGGAGATTTGACATAACGCTTCCTTACAGAATCCAATCTTGATCAGACTTTTGGGGTTAGAAATAGGAATCATAGGGCTACTACAAGATGAAATTTTAGAACTTGGAAATCTGAAACTACAGAGTTACAATCGTTTCAAGATCGAGCTCCTAAAATCAATAAAAAGCGAGATGAGGAAGTTTGATGGCAAGGATCCGGTAAATTGGATACTACAGAGGAGCAATATTTTGATCTACATGGTGTACCACTGTTACAAAAGGTATGTATTGCATCTTCATATTTAGAACTGGATCAATTTTTATGGTATAAAGGGCTTTGTTCTTGTAAACAACTTGTTACGTGGTCAATTTTCATGGAGGAAATGGTAAGACATTATGAGGATACAAAGAGAAACACCTTATTTAGAGTAACACCACAACAATTGGAAGAAAAAATAGCAAAAGGGCTTTGTTACAACGTGGAAAGAAAAATTATGGCAACAAGGAAATCTACCCCTCATAACTATAAAGATGGAAGTGTTATTTCCCCTAGCCTTCCACAACCTACAAGGGTTACACCACAACAATTGGGAAAAAAAGAGAAAAAGGGCTTTGTTACAATTGTGATAAAAAATACATTAAAGGTCATAAGTGTGCTGAGAAGAAATCATTTTACCTTGATTATGGGGAGGAGGAAGAAAAGGATCAAGAAACGTCAAAAGAGGAGTATATACTCCAGGAACCAACCCCAGAGAAACAAGAAATGAATCTGACCATATCTTGTAAAGCATTCGAAAGAATTACTACTCCTCAAACTCTTAAGATAGAAAGACATATCAAGAACAAAAAGGTTCATGAAGTGAAAGATCACATCGAGAAAGAAGAAATGAATCCAACCATATCTTGTAATGCATTGGCTGGAATTACCACTCCTCAAACTATCAAGATAGAAAGACATATCAAGAAGAAAAATGCTCAAGATGTGAAAGATCACATCAAACATCAAGAAATGAATCTGACCATACCTTGTAAAACATTGGAAGAAATTACCACTCCTCAAACTCTCAAGATAGAAGGACATGTCAAGAAGAAAAAGGTTCAAGCAGTGAAAGATCACATCGAGCATCAACAACAAGTTCTCCAACTTTTAAA
>APFE031743175.1:57775-69676 GCA_000404065.3 Pinus taeda
TACGACTACATCTCAAGCAAGCTATTTATGAGAAGGAAATGTTGGCAATACTACATGCACTTAAGAAATGGTGACCTTACCCAATGGGAAGACACTTCAAGGTAAAAATGGATCATGATAGCTTTAAATACTTTTTAGAACAAATATTATCTATAGAAGAACAGAAAATATGGGTCACAAATATGTTGGGTTATGACGTTGACATCCTCTACAGAAAAGGGAAGAAAATTTTTATTGCAGATGCACTCTCAAGAATGGATGAGGATGTGGAAGCATTGTTTTGTGCTATTTCTATATCCAACTAGATTGGATAAATGAAGCAAGGGATGAATGGAAGAAGGAAGAAGAAGTGTGGCCACTCATTCAAAAGTTATAGAAGATCCCAATTCAAACAATATTGCTAGAACTTGAAGAGGAAGGAAAAATGATATTGGAACCTGGAGTAGTCATAGAAACAAGAACTCGACAGCTACGAAATCAATCAATTTCAGAGTATCTCATCAAGTGGAATAATTTACCCGTTGAAGATTCCACATGGGAGGACAAGAATTTTATACAGAAGTATCAAGAACTACTCAAGCGTTGAGGACAACACTTTGTGAAGGAGAGGGGCATGTTAGGCCCCTATAATACTAGTGTAACCCCTTATTGTTATTAGTACAACCCTTTTATTATATTGTTGTACCCATGATAACAAAATTACATTTTGTAAATGCTGAGGCACATTTGCATAAAGCAGATCAAAAGATTGCTGTCAAAATAAAATCCAGAAAAAAATATAATGTACAAATGGGGAGGAAATCATGTTTTTCTCCCTTTTTTCTTCTCAACCTTTTTCCATTCCCCTTGAGTTGGTGAGGATGAAAAAAGTATGAGAGAAGTGCCATCCACAGGGCGAGGATTTTCCTTGTCAGAATCAGAGTGATCTAGAGAATTCTGTCTTTTGGCTCCACTGGTGTCCATTGTATCTAGAATCTTCTCCAGCAAAGCGTCCATCAGTTCCTGTGCTACAAATTCCTATGTTTCTAGCGCCTTGTGTGTTTGATTGTTCGCTTTGGGGATGGTTTCCGTAGCTTCCTCCTCAATAGTAAAATCATCAGGATTTGGTGGAGGGATAGTTGCCTCCTCATCTTCTGTTGCTTGATGTGGGTTCACTGTGTGCTTCCAGCCTCTTGGTTTTTATGTTTGTTTCTTGTTTCTTCTGGTTTCTTTTTTGGCTTGTGGGCAGTTACTAAGAAGGTGACCTATTTTTTTACAGCCACGGCACCTGAAGGCCGTGTTCTCATAATCTAGTGGTTGAGTCCACTGTGTGTTGTTATGGATTAGAATTATGCTGTCAGGTAAGCCTTGGCTAAGATCTACTTCTACACAAATTCTAGCAAAAGTATGTATACCTCTTGTAATTCTTTCCATGTCTTGCTTGAGGTATTTTCCTATCGCATTCCCCATTACTTCGAAGACTTTGGGAAGCCAGAAGTGTAGTAGGAGGTTGTGTAACCTGACCCATACCGGCATTTTGGAAACCACCATAGTATTGGCATCAAAACCTGGGAACCAGGGAGTCATGAAGAGTCCTGCATTTCCC
This sequence comes from Pinus taeda, assembly GCA_000404065.3. Lineage (NCBI taxonomy): Eukaryota > Viridiplantae > Streptophyta > Pinopsida > Pinales > Pinaceae > Pinus > Pinus taeda. Next base: position 59,361 of record APFE031743175.1, read on the forward strand.
CAGAACCATGGACCCTCATGGAGGGCATATTCCTTTTCCTTAATCGTGTCGAATTTAACAATAAAAAACCCTTTGGAGCATAAATGGATACCACAGTTTGTTTTCCATGTGGAGTAGATCCATTGTTGTAATGCATCTATTTTGGTCCAAAAGCCATCGAATCTGCATATGACAACCTTTGTAGTAAAATCAGTATAAAATCTGTTTACTTAAGGGAGAGCAATTGTCAGTACCAGAGTCTGCATTTTTTGCTCCACAATATAGGGTCCAAGTAGATCTTGTGGTGGTGATAGCTTGTTGTTGACTTCCCCCTCCCCTTTGACGGCATCCTTGAAAGAAGTTGTACCCTTTGAGCTGGATCCAGAGCTTCCATCTCTCAGCCTCGTGTTTAGTATGATGGGTGAGTCTCACACAATTCCATAGTCCTGCATTGTGTATTGGTCCTATAAACTTTTTCCTGCATATATCAAGCTTTGCGTGTTTGCTGATATGCCTGTATGTGCTTAAATTACATTATTGTTGTTATGTCATCTCTGGTTAAATTATGACCCCTTAGACTCCTATATATAGAAAGGAGGTCTTGTCATTTGCATCATCTAATAATTGTTCATTTGTGTTATGTAAAGGAGATTTCCCCCTCGAAGAGGCTTATCTTTAAGGCATTCATCTATATTTTCTATCTTTTTGTGAGCTAGTTTCATAACATTTGGTATCAGAGCTTTAGATTCTAGGGTTTCGCTGCTCCAAATAGGTAATCATGGAATTTTCACTATAAAAATTTTCTCTGATGTCTCAGAAGAAAAAAAAAAACACCCATTTGAGACGAAATCACATTGAACCTCGGGTCCGAATTTCAAATCTTGTGTCGCTATATTTTCATATATATGATCTGAGGAAGTTAAAGTTTTTGCAGACTCCCGAATTACATTCCAAATAGGTGAATGATCCAGGTTGATGTTGGTGGCCACCCATTTATCCCATTTGGACCCCCACAACTATCTCTTTCAGTTTTTCAGTTTCCTTAATTGTAGCACAATTTATTATTTTTAGCAGTTTTTCGGGTCCTCAACTTCTGGAGCTGTTTTGAGGCCATAAACGACGTTTTTTGGGAAATTTGGGAGAAACAAGGGCCCATTGTTTGATGTTTCTCTTCCCAAAATTGTAGTACTCAGATAGATCTTTCTAACGAGCTATTGCACGTGTCCAACGAAGATCGGGTGCCAAAGTTACGACCTCGGGAAGTTGATGTACCAACTTACCCAAAACGGGGCCCACAATTTGGCGTTTCATCTTCTAGGGTTAGGTTTTGGGATGTTAAGGGTTTTTCATTGTTTCTAAACAATAAATAGGCCTTCAAGCCTCATTGTAACACATTTCAGAGGCATGTAGCCGCCACATCTCTTCTCAGAGATAAGCTACCATCGCCTTAGCCGGTTTATTTGCATTGTTGTTTGTAAGCATATTTCAGTATTTTACATTAATGACATGAAGTATTATTTCTGCTGCATCTCTATGTTTATGGTTATCTCTGTAATTATTGCGTTCATATTTAAATCCAGATTAGTGGTATTAGAGCAGTCTGCTTTTTCTCTGTTTTTCTTTGCATGTCCCCAACGAGGTCAGGATATGAGTTAGGGCTTGAACTGGTCGAACCTTTGCAAGACCAGCCTCGCAAATCCCGATGGACCCCCATGGCGGATGAAAATAAAGATGAGGGGGTAGGATATCTTATCAAACTCTTGCTCAAACAAGCCCTCGAGCGACAAAGGAACGTGATGATGGATAGCTTTGTGTAGATCCTTCAGCGGCTACCCAGAGGCGATGCATCGACTTCCAACAGCTACTCTGGAAACGCCACACCATTTAAGGTACAAGTTAAGTTTGAAATCCCCATCTTCGAGGGTCAAATAAACACAAATGTCGTAGATAAATGGTTAAATCTACTAGATGGGTATTTTTCTATTCATGATTTTTCTAGTCGGGAAAAGATTATTTTCACTCCTCTCAAAGCAGCCCCTCACATCAAGGACTGGTTGGAAACCTACTGAAAGTAGAAGAATGAAAGTATGGGCTCACTATTTTCAGCTTGGGATTCATTTTGGGATGCCATCAAGGAACAGTGCTACCCTGTTAAACGCTATGAGGACAAATACATCAAATTGACCGCACTACAACAGGGAAGGGACCAACATGTGTCGGAGTTCACAAACATGTTTCATACTCTTCGCACATAGTTGGGTATCAAGGACTCTGAGCTGCATTTGGTACTCAAATACCACAACTACCTACACTAATACATCTAAGAAGAGATGGAGTTCCATAACATCTCCTCGCTTGGCATGACATACCGATACGCTGTCAAAATCGAGCAAAAGTTCAAACAGAAGAAGCAAGACTTTGGATATGCAAATCCGAAGACCAAAGGACAAATCCAAGGCGGGGTGACCCAAGACAACCCGACAAAGCTACAAGAAAAGAATAGTGCCACGAAGCTGAAAAAGGACATGAGAAAATGGTGTGAGTTCCATAAGAGCTCCACTCAAAACAAAAGTGAGTGTCGGACCAAGCAGTTGCTAGTGGCCGAGTTGAAGGCTTCAAAATCAGATGCATGTTCCGAACCTGAGTCAGAACCCGACAAGGGGAATGGGAAAGGGAAGAAGATCATTGATGTGGAGCCCAGCGTCACTGTTGCCACCACCAAGATCCAAAAGAGTGAGCCTAAAGACCCAGAGGAGGGGGAGCGTCTTTTCCACTCACAGATGTGGGTGAAGGGTTCGCCGCTACAATTCATTGTCGACAGTGGCAGCCAAAAGAACCTCATTTCAGCAGAAGTCGTGAAGCGGTTGGGCCTACTGACTACACCACACCTGCAGCCGTACAATATCAACTGGCTTCATGAAGGACGAGATCTCAAATTTCGCCAGCAGTGCCGCCTTCCATACAGCATCAAGCCCTTCACAGACGAGGTAGTGTGTGATGTTACACCTCTGGATGTTTGTGATGTGCTATTAGGCCAGCCATGCTTCCGGAGGTGACATGCTGTGTATGAGTCAAGGCCTCACGCTGTCATTATTTCTTTGAATAATTCATTATATAGGATATCAGATGTAGCCCCACCTACTACCACCTCTTTGATTGTTGCTAAGAAAGGCAGCAAGCTCATCTCCCAGATTAGGAAATTCATTTTCTGTCTGGTTTTCTCCCAAAGTAAGGGGAAGATTGTTACCACATCCATGACCCTCGTGAAGGGTTCCTCCACGCAACAGCAATAAAAAAGGGATATGGTCATGATAGAACATAGGAACAACTTCTCCTCACCCACAGGGGTACCACACAAGCTTTAGGTGGGCAACAAAGTCGGGTTACATCTGCAGAAAGAACACCTTACAAGAGCCCATCAGAAGCTCGAGCCACACCGACATGGTCCTTACACCATTACCAAGGCTGTGGGAAATAATGCTTTGGAGCACAATATTCCTTCATTCCTTCGCCTGCACCGAGTGTTCAATGTGTACTGCCCTCGACCATGCTTCCCACTATTATTGAACACATCCGAGATTGCAGAATAGCTCACATATGAACAAGTTCAGTAGATGGAGGAACTCAACGCAATGGGGCCATTGCTTCCTAAGGGGGGAGTAATGATCCAGGTGGATGTTGGTGGCCACCCACCTATCCCATTTGGATCCCCACAACTGTCTCTTTCAGTTTTTCATTTTCCTTAATTGTAGCACAATTTACTATTTTTAGCAGTATTTCAGGTCCTGAACTTCCAGAGCCATTTTGAGGCCCTAAACGACGTTTTTTGGGAAATATGGGAGCAACATGGGTCCAAGGACCAATGGTTCTCTTCACAAATTTGTAGTGCTTGGATAGATATTTCTAACGAGCTATTGTACGCATCAAATGAAGATCGGGTGCCAAAGTTACGATCCTGGGAAGTTGATGTACCAACTTACCCAAAATAGGGCCCACAATTTGGCGTTTCATCTTCTAAGGTTAGGTTTTGGGATGTTAAGGGTTTTCCATTGTTTCTTAACAATAAATAGGCCTTCGAGCCTCATTGTAACACAATTCAGAGGCATGTAGCCGCCACATCTCTTCTTAGAGATAAGCTACCACCGCCCTAGCTGGTTTATTTCCATTGTTGTTTGTAAGCATATTTCAGTATTTTACATTAATGAAACGAAATATTATTTATGCTGCATCTCTATGTTTATGATTATCTCTATAATTTATTTCATTCCTATTTAAATTTAGATCAGTTACCTGGGGAAAATCGTCATAACTTTTGTTCTCGGCATCAGATTGAAATTTCATAAGAAGTTTGAGAAAGAGGACTTCCTGTAGTTTTCTCTATGTTAATTTCAGGTAAGGTTGAAACAGTGACACGTGAAACTTCGTACAAGTTCTCTCTACTGAACCAGTCTATAATCAGGTCGTCGTGGGAGATTGGACATAACACTTCCTTGCAGAATCCAATCTTGATCAGACTTGTGACATTAGAAAGAGAACACAAAGTGCTACCTCAGGAAGAAATTTCAGAACTTGGAGATCTGAAATTACAGAGTTATAGTCGTCTCAAGGTAGAGCTCGTAAAATCAAGAAAAGGCGATATGAGGAAGTTTTATGGCATGGATCTGGGAAATTGGATACTACAGATGGAGAAATATTTTGATCTACATGGTGTACCACTGTTACAAAAAGTATGCATTGCATCTTCATATTTAGAACTGGATCAATTTTTATGGTATAAAGGGCATTGTTCTCATAAACAACTTGTTACGCGGTCAATTTTCACAAAGGAAATGATAGCACATTATGAGGATACAAAGAGGAACACCTTCTTTAGAGCAACACCACAACAATTGGAAGAAAAAAGAGCAAAAGGGATTTGTTACAAAGTGAAACGTGTTAGGGCCTAAATCTACCTTAGGCTAAAGGAAGGCAAAATTCAGGGTAACCACAAACCACGCTCAGCCTCATAGCTAGCCCTACGAGGATAGGAGAGGGCTCTCTCCGGGTCACGCTGAGTGAAAAATAAACAAATAGGGTTTGAGAATGACTTTCAAAATGGATACTAATTTTAGGCTAGGTAAATAAATATGAAAAACGAATTTTGATGAATGACTGAGTTTTCTGGGCTATATGAGACCAAAGAACAGCAATGAGTAGAGAATTTAACTCAAAGACATAGATTACTTCATGAGGCAAGACAGGAAGCAAGCCTAGAAATTAGATTTGAAATAATATGAAGTGGAAAGATTGTTTAAGAGGGTGAAGAGGGCATAAATACATGAACCCTTTTCAAGAAAAGAAAACATAGAACGTGAAAACTTTCTCAAAGCAGAGCAGTAAAACTGAATTCTACCTTTTTTGCTTAAAAGCTTTCACTGGAAATGATTTTTTAATGAACTATGGAACATAACGAAATACATATGAAACAGAAAGAAAATATATTTGCTAAACTCACGCCATAGGAATCTCATGAACCAAAGCTACAACCTTTCATTAATTCTCTGTCAAAATATACAGTGAGTAACTGAGTTTCTCTCCCACCATCTCCTAGAAATTCCAACCAACCTTTTACAAAGTGACTCTCAATAAAATAAATAAGTTTTTCCTATGAGAAAGTTGATCAACCCAGGAAATGAAGAGCCAACCATCAGCAGTTACATTTTGTTTCTATGATGACCAATTAAAAAAAAGCAAACATGAGAGTAGATCTTCTGGGCGACTACTCGCCTTCCTTTTGCCACTTGGATATAAGCTAACCTTTCATTAAAATGTTTTTTAAAATTTTCCTTTGATTCCGAGAAAAATATATTGTAAATGAGTGGGCCCACTTGGAGAAAATCACAAATTGAAATCTCGCGGAGCAGAAGTAATTTTGGCCTTTGGTCTCTGTGCGTCGCGCCAAAAACTGTATGTGTCGTGCCACTTTAGAGCGGATTGTGAGGCACTTATTGAAGTCCAAAATGAGTGAAAGTGTGCTTGTTGGAAAGCTCTGCCTGTTGACTTTCCAACCCAAGTGGGATTTCTGAATTTGGTGCCCATTTGCCCCTCCACAACCTCAATCTCCCAGGACTGCTTCCTGTGTGTCAAAATAGGGGCAGATAGGTCATTTTGTGAGTGTTTTTGACCTCCTAAGGACTCAAAACTTTCCCAAACTTCTTGTCCATGCACCAGCAGTCATGATTTTCCATGAAAAATCCAAAAACATAAACTTTTCATGATTTGGAGCTCCCTATCAAAAGTGCGCACCAGGTGACACGACGCACAGGGAGAAAAACCCTATTTTTTGTACAAAAATTTGCAAAAATACCAAAAATGCCCCAAATTTCTTGAAATTTGGGCTGGATCTTCTCCATCAAGTATCATGTTGGGCTAAAGAGGCTTTGGCCAACATCTGAAGATGATCATGCTCCCTTTGCCTCTTTTGCTTCTTTATTGCCTTCCTCAATTTTTCCTTTAAACTCCTTATTCGTGCCTCGCAAACCTTGTTCCGCGCCATGTAGTGGAAATCCATGTGTCTCAGCAAAGCATTGTCTCTGTCGGCCTTATTCAGCATTCTATCTAAGTGGATGTTAACTCTCTTGAGATTACACTCTCGATCATCATTATCTGTTGCTCCAATGAAGTGAATTCAATCCTCCTCTCTTGGGCTGCTTGACGATTTTACCGGATGTCCAGAAACTCCATAACCGCCTGCTAGTCTTCAAGTTGCTTGTTTCTCTATTCCAAGTATTATATAGTCCATTTGGCTTTATCCAAGGTGGTAGAAAAGGCCTCAATTTCTGCCTGCTGCTCTTGAATGATCTCTTTCAGCTGTGCATTTTGCGGGCGCATATCTGTGTCATCATCTTGAACAAGAATGAAGTCAGTCTCTCACTCACCTGAAGGCCCCTCATCCGGAATTGGCTCCTTGCTTCTGTCCTGTACCTGTAGTGTTGATGTCGGAAGTGAGGCCCCTTCCACCTCGAGTGGAGATAACACTCGCTTTGCTGCTGCAAACAAATGTCTAGCGCCCTTCTGATATGTGATAAATACCGGCACTCTAGCGGTCTCATGGCGCTCATACTGATGAGAAGGTCCCCCTATCTCATGCTTAACCTCTAATAATTCCTGTGAAGCTCTGACGAAGTCACAAGAGATGAAATCAGCCCAAGTGATGCCCTATAATCCGAGTTGATGAACCACCAAAATCTTTATAAGAGCAAAATGATAAACATTGTTAAGTTGCTCTTGAGGGGTTTTATGCTGCACAAAGGTGGTCATCCTCTCTATGTTCCAGCAAATGAAATACGGGATGTTCATCATCCGTACCCTGGTGAAATGCATGAGCAGCCTGATGTGATAAGCATATAACTGGGAGAAACGACCTTCACAACTGAAATACTTCATAATTAACTTCATTAGAGGGGCATATTCATCTTTAAGATATCGGAATGGAAACACCCTCTTAAGCTGCCTCAAGAAACCAGGTTTAACATATGGCTCATAATGCTGTCGGTCAACTTTTTGTCTCTTGTTCCTTGGCTCTCCAATATTAGGCATGCCGGTAGCTAATGAGATAGAGTCCGGTGTAAGTGTGAAAGTGACACCGGCCAAAGTAACTTGAGGACCATGTAAATGTTGAACAAATAGGCGAGCCAACTCATGGTGAAATTGAACATTTGCAACCTTTTAACAAAACTCATAGCATGATTGGAACTGAAAACAAGAGACGGAAAGAGGGCAAGCCTGCAATTCTGTGAGGGTAGTCGGTTCTTCTCTAACATGTCTGCCACTTTTATGAGGCCTCTGGGGTACAGGTTCTTCCATGGACGAGTCACTATGAGTTTCCACCTCATAATCGGATGAATGATCAGATGACATAATTGATGCTACGAAAACTGCTTGGAGAAATGAATGCTGGTCACAATATTGTTTGGACTGCTGTTGTAATATGGTTGAAATCTGCCACCGAGGGGAAAAAGAAACAAGGGATTGTTAGGAGTGGAATAATATGAAGGGATTAGGGACTATGAGGAGGAATTTTATTTAGGGACATGTAGGAGGGGTTAGGAAATTTATATAGGGTAAGGTTTGGGGTTTTACATTTGACAAATGAGCGGAGGGGATAGGTAATAGGAGTTTAGTAACATTTTAGGATAGGGAAAAATAGGAAAAATGGAATAGGGAAGAAGGGAATGATGGAAAGAAGGGAAAAATGAAATGGAGGAGGAACCTTGGCACCAACACAATAAATTTTTCAACCCTAACAGCAATTGTTTTGATGACTTTAAGTGGTAGGATTTAAGATTTTTTGTTGCAACCATAAGCAGCCATAAACCATCATCATATTAACACAAAAATGGATGAAACTCTGAGAGACCAACCCCACCTGGAAAATTCAAGGGATTAAAAAGCAATTTGTTGCAATTTTAAGCAGAATCAAGCTTTTATGTGTATGCGCCGCGCAGCATACCCAGTGCGCCGCGCCCATGTTATTTAACACTGTGTGGTTGCGCCCGGCGCGCCGCAGTCCCTCAGTGTGTCACGCCCCTCCGCCTGTGTGCCGTGCCTGTCAAGACACCTCCAACTTCACCCAAAACGTGTGCTAGCTCACCCAATTGCTTTGAGTTGTTACCTCTTTGCTCTTGGCATTCAAAATGAATGTTTTAAAATCATGAGAACCTCTTATAGTGATAGATTTGATTTTTTCTTTCTCACAAACCCACTTTGTAATGTTTTGGCATTGGCACTTTTTCATAATTAATACAACTATGTTTTTCCCACTTCCTTTTGATTTTTTGACTAAAATGATGAAATTTGTGGCAATTTTTTGCAGGGGTAGATGACATGGAATTTGGCAAAGCAACTAAAAAACTTTTGAGAATTATTACAAATGACAAACTATTGACTTTTCTTCAAAATAGAGTTTTGAAGAACAGTCATAATCTATCAACATGACGATGAAAATCTTTGAATCACAATTTTGTAAGAGCCTCCCTCTGGCCTAAATGACTTTATTGGACATTCTAGAAGACCAAATTGACAAATCCCTAGACCTAATGATTGAAATGACCCTTGTCCATTAAAAGATCAAACTTTGACTTTCATGGACTTTACTAAACATTGATGGAAATACCTAAGCGAGCAGGTGCAAGACATGAGGGGTAATGACTAACAAGACCCTTCCGTCAGATTATGGCATGCCCCTAGCGGAATGCAGCTGAGTGAATGGAGTGAGACACCTAAAAATGAAATGCAAAAAGAGTTTTGATCTCTGACGGAGGGCTGACAAGACCAACTCTAACAGAAAGAAAAATTATGGCAACAAATAAGTCTACCCCTCACAACTATAAAGATGGAAGTGTTGTTTCTCCTAGCCTTCCGCAACCTACAAGGATTACATGACAACAATTGGTAGAAAAAAGAGAAAAAGGGCTTTGTTACAATTGTGATAACAAATACATTAAACGTCATAAGTGTGTTGAGAAGAAATTATTTTACATTGATTGTGGAGAGGAGGAAGAAAAGGATCAAGAAACATCAAAAGAAGAGTATATACACCGGAAACCAACCCCAAAGAAAGAAGAAATGAATCCGACCATATCTTGTAAAGCATTGGAAAGAATTACTACTCCTCAAACTCTTAAGATAGAAGGACATATCAAGCAGAAAATGGTTCAAGAAGTGAAAGACCACATCAAGAAAGAAGAAATGATCCGACCATATCTTGTAATGCAATGGTTGGAATTACCACTCCTCAAAATATCAAGATAGAAGGACATATCAAGAAGAAAGGTGTTCAAGAAGTGAAAGATCACATAGAGCATCAAGAAATGAATCCGACCATATCTTGTCATGCACTAGAAGAAATTATCACTCCTCAAACTCTCAAGATAGAAGGACATATCAATAAGAAAAATATTCAAGCAATGAAAGATCACATCGAGCATAAACAACAAGTTCTCCAACTTTTAAAGGATAACACCACTTTGGCGCATAATCGAATGAAACAACAGGTAGATCAACTTCGCAATGAAAGAAGCTTTGATGTAGGCAATTGGGTATTTTTATGGTTACATACATACAAACAAATGTCCCTCAAGAAAGATATTTATGAAAAGGAAATGTTGGCAATACTAAACGCACTTAAGAAATGGCGACCTTACCTAATGGGAAGACACTTCAAGGTAGAAATGGATCATGATAGTATTAAATAATTTTTAGAACAAATATTATCCTCTGAAGAGAAACAAAAATGGGTCACAAAGATGTTGGGTTATGACTTTGAAATCATCTACAAAAAAGGGAAGCAAAATGTT
>APFE031743175.1:69696-83780 GCA_000404065.3 Pinus taeda
ACGTGTGTCTGGATTATAGGGAGATCAACAAGGTCACTATTAAAGATAAATTTCCCATTCCTATCATTGATGAATTATTGGATGAATTGCATGGATCAATTTACTTCACCAAGTTGGATCTTCATTCAGGGTATCATCAAATCATAATGAATACTGAAGACATTCCGAAAGCATCATTTAGAACTCATGAGGGTCATTATGAATTTTTGGTCATGCCTTTTGGCCTTACCAATGCACCTTCTACATTTCAAGGTTTGATGAATTCCATTTTCAAACCCTTCCTTAGAAAATATGTGTTAGTATTTTTTGATGATATACTAATCTACAACAAGGCTTGGAAGGATCATGTTCAACATGTTGACAGGGTGCTCAAACTATTGGAGGAGAAACAATTATTTTCAAAAAGCTCCAAATGTTTCTTTGGAGTACAAGAGGTGGAATATCTGGGTCATATTGTATCTCATGAAGGTGTTAAGGTAGACCCTAGAAAAATTAAAGCCATTAAGGAATGGAAAATCCCCACATCCATAAAGCATTTTCAAGGATTTCTCGAGTTGATAGGGTATTATCGCAAGTTTGTTAAGAATTATGGGATAATAGCAACACCTATAACAACATTATTGAAGAAAGATGCATTTTCATGGACTCTAGAAGAACAAAGGCCTTCGAACATATTAAAGAGGAAATATGCCAAGCACCGGTCTTAGCTACACCAGACTTCACAAAAACCTTTATTGTGGAATGTGATGCTTCAGGAAATGGAAATGGTGCTATTTTAATTCAAGATGAAAGACCCATTGCTTTTGAAAGTCATCCAATCAAAGGAAAGTATTTACACAAAGCTATTTATGAGAAGGAAATGTTGGCAATACTACATGCACTTAAGAAATGGCGACCCTACCTAATGGGAAGACACTTCAAAGTAAAAATGAATCATGATAGTCTTAAATACTTTTTAGAAAAAACATTATCCTCTGAAGAGAACCAAAAATGGGTCACAAAGATGTTTGGTTATGACTTTGAAATCATCTACAAAAAAGGGAAGCAAAATGTTATGGCAGATGCACTCTCAAGAAAGGATGAGGATGTGGAAGCATTGTTGTGCACCATTTCTATTATCTAACCAAATTGGATAGACGAAGCAAGGTATGAATGGAAGAAGGACGAAGAAGTGTGGCCACTCATTCAAAAGTTGCAGAAGATCCCAGTTCAAATAATATTTCCAGAACTTGACGAGGAAGGAAAAATCATATTGGATCTTGGAGCAGTCATAGAAGCAATAACCCGAGAGCTACGAATTTCAGCAAGTTGAAGAACTTACTCACTGAAGATTCCACATGGGAGGATAAGAATTTTGTACAGGAGCATCAAGAACTACTCAAGCGTTGAGGACAACACTTTTTGAAGGAGAGGGGCATGTTAGGTCCCTATACTACTAGTGTAACCCCTTATTGTTATTAGTACAACCCCCTTATTATATTTTTGTGCCCATGTAGTCCCCATATTTTTATTATTGTGCCCTTACATTATTATTGTTACGTCGGATCTGATTATATTATGGCCCCTTAGACTCATATATATAGAAAGGAGGTCTTGTCATTTGTATCATCAAAGAATTGTTCATTTGTGTAATGTAAAGGAGGTTGCCCCCTCAAAGATATGGAATTCTAAGGTGTTGATCTATATTTTCTATCTTTTTTTGAGCTCGTTTCCTAATAGCTCCCTTATCGCAATGGCAATTCTTCGTGGTTCATACTAACACATGACTCTTTATCGCATCCGAGATGTGATAACATAGTGAGACTTCAAATCGAATAAAAGGCATTCATTACGTTCTCAGGTCCGATCTATATCGCATATCGCAAATCCTCTGGCCCGATCAACACCACTCATAGCAATGTTGCATATCGCAAGGGTTAAGGGTCATGGCACATTGACTATGGAATACTTGCGATGCGATCAAATCTCTGATCGCATCGGAAATCGCAATTGCCCATCACATTTCGCATGTTGAAATACTTATGGCCCAAGGTTAAGTCCTCCCTTTGGAATATTGTGATGTGAGATTTAACATAAGTCCTCCACCATTGATCTGAGTGCCCGATCCAATGGTCAACAACAAGATCACATTTCGCAATCACAATTCACTTGCGGTCGGGGTTTGCTCACTGCTATAATATGTTGCGATGCGACACAACTTCCTTCCTACACTATGACTTAATCTTGGCCATTGATATTCCAAATCTGATGGCTCCTATACACTAACACTTCATTTCTTCATTCATCTCTTTATTTGGGTTATACACCATTCTTGAATGGTTCACCGTGGTTTCAGTTATTTCAATGGTTCCCATCCTTCCACTGTTCTGTTGCGTGGCTCCCTCCTGAGCTTAATTTCACATGTTATTTAACATAGTCCCTCTAGAACATTACTTTGGTTCTTTGAACAGTTTCAAAGGTCCATTACAATCCGTTATCTCGTTCTCCTCTCTGTGTTCGTCGAACTTCACCTGCATACATATGTTACACATAATATCTAATACACACAGAATTTACCATTCCATATTCAAATTGGACACTCATACAGTTTTGAATTACTATCTGCATATATAAACACACATTTACAAAATTCCTCTCTCAGGCCTGATCTTCTAATGTCAGTGGCCTTTATTTTACAATCTTCCTGTAGGCTTATAGTCACACTCCAATTATCTAACCAGTTATCTATCTAACCTATCCAACCTACCTCTGTCTATGCCTTTTTGGCTTGCATTTATACAAAAGGATTCTAAAACCATTTCCTGGTTTAGATCCATAAACCTCTCAACAAAATCCTAAAATCTCTTCCTTATCCCTAAGGATTCTCTCAAATCCACAAAATCATGAACTAACTCCAAATTTAAGTTTTACAATCAATTGACAAATCCCTCAGTTCTCTCAAGTATCCTAAATCTCTCATATTCTCCTATATTCAAGAATATTTACAAATATTCCTCACTATATTCAATTAAATCCTATTCTAGATTCTCTCATTAAAATCACTCGAAACTCTTAATAATTACATTAATTCAGTACTTAGAAAACCAACTTTCCTGAAACACAAGACCCACTATGTCTACTAAAATACAATGATAATGTTGATCTCAGTGCTCCTGCATTAGGATGTCGGTTGATATTTAACTTTTAATACAAATTTGTTTGAATGCAAAAACATAATTTAGATCAAATTTCATTATAAAACATGGCCCACACTTTGCATGATGCATGCATGGTTTGATGCTTTTAAATGTTTTGCATATTTGCATTTAGTTGGTACATTTTGCATTCAATAATTCTTGTAATGTTAGTAGATGATTCTTAGGTTTTGTTTAAAGTTTTTTTGTCAAGTTATTTAAAATGAATCTATTAAAATTACAAATTACAAAATGTAAGGTCTACATTTTGCATTTGAATGAATCTTATAATTCAGTGTAAATGTCTAAAACAATGATAACTTAAAATTGCATTACAAAATTTGGTATGTACATTTTGCATTCATGTATAGAAAGGATGCTATGGATGTCGGTTGATAGTTAAATTTTAATATAAAGTTGTTTGAATGCACAAACATAAGCTAGATAAAAATTGCATTATAAAACATGGCCCACAATTTGCAGGATGCATGTATGGTTTCATGCTTTTAAATGTTTTACATATAATTTAAGTTCATGAATATGTAGAAATGAAAGTAAATTTTCTTTTAGTTGGTACATTTTTCATTTAATCATTCTTATAATGTTATTAAATGATTCTTATTAAATGGTTCAACCAACCACAATCACAAATTAACAGTGTAGTATACATCACAAATTAACAGGGCAGATGTTAATTTTTCATAGGGTGACATTGTTCTTTACTATGATAGTTGCATTTCACCATTAATACTTTAATCTCACCCCATATCATCATTACATGATTCATATCTACACCATTATATATGAGCATATGTAATTACATAGAAAGAAACAGCATCACCATCATCATCAATGCAGTGGACTATAAAATGAATAGTAGAAGAAAGCATGCACACATATAGAGACACGAGGATTGGTTCGAGACCAGGGAAAAACCCACTATGGGGAAAACCGTTGCAAATATTTTTCTTCTTAGATTGTCATCAAATGATGCATCAAAAGAGAGTACATTGATCCATAACTTTATCTATGTAGCAAAATAATAACGATATCCATGACACAGATCTTATCTGCTAGGAATCAGAACCCTAATACTAATGGTTGTAATGTGCTATCACAAAATGATGTCAACTACTATATATTGTTGTCATTGTCTCAAAAACTGCTGAGCATTGTTGTCACTGACAATGATCCGAATACGTATGTTTACAGTGAAAACTAACAAGTCGTATTTAAATATCTATATAATAGTAGAGAGAAACCCAGATCTACCTAATCACTTAAGCTAGTTTATGCCAAGATGTCAAAACTCTATATCTGAACTTGGTTTCCCTCATCAACACTATCTATGACTGATTGAAACTTATGGGTCACTCTCATGGATATTGTATGTGAGTGACTATGACTGCAGATTCGCTCCCAAGAGGTCTCTATGCGTGCGACTCTGGTAATGAACTGCAAAGACCCAAAGTCACTCCCTAGACGAGTTGTGTCAGCAACTGACAAACCGAAGTCTCACCCTTGCTTAGTTCTGTGAATGACTGAGATGACAGGCTCGCTCCCAGGGCTACCTGGTGTGAGCGACCGGTGACTGAAACCTTTTGATTTGTCTCTAAACCTAGAGTCGCTCCCATAAGCCTCTGTGCCAGTGTCCAAGGGTCTATAAATGCTCTCATAAGCTTGTGTGCTAGTGACCAGGGACCAGAATGCATTTTTTTGCACCAGTGACTGATATTCAAAAGGACCTTACCCAGAGCGAACCTTTCGCTTGTAATTTCATACCCTTGAGTGAACTTATTCCGTTGAACCTATGTGAACCAAGGCAAAAGACGAGAAGGTGTGTCCAAATGATCTTGAGGTCTCTTCTATTTATAGGATTTTTTGGGGTGTCATTTGGAGTTAAGATTGACCCAAGTAGTTATTCATGTGGTTAGGGTCGACCAATTCCATATAAAATAATTCATAGCTCAACTTTCGCTTAACCAAATTGGGTGATATTTAGGTTGATTTTTGTCCTCTCAAAAAGAGGAATCTAATGAAAGCATTATATTGGTAATTTGAACTGTCCAAGGTGGAATTTTACCGTAGCTGCAAAGATTAACACTCCCTCTCAACTAGGGAGAATTCCACCTGCCAATATATGTCCATCGAATAATATGCCATTCTGGAATCTTCGAGTGTCATCATGTATCATCATAGATAATTTCTGTCATGTAGTCATCATGACATGTCAATCTTAAGTGTCTCATTATCACAAATCATCATTGTACATATTGATTTATCATTTTCTTATTCCTTATTATCTCTTGATTATTCTTGCCCATATGCTAAGCATTTTGGGATCTAGAAGAGGAAGAATCTGCTACTAGAGGGGAGCTAAAGCTACCACCCTCTATCCATTAGGCTGCTATATGGATTCTTTGTCGGTGGGCTACTACCTAAATCATCATCATAGAGCATATCATCAGGGAGGGCATCTAAACCTTGAAGCACATCGAGGAGGAATAACTTCCACCCATACCAAGAAATAGGATACCTCATCACACATGGGAGTAAAAGCTCGACCCTAGAATTTCACCGGGAATATTTACTCTCAACCTAGAATCATATCAAGTCATATCAACCCATCGGGTCATCTTAACCCATCCTATTGCCTATTGATCTTCCCATCGATGACCAAGAATAGTCATGTGGTAGAACACCTGCATCATAATCGCCTTAGGTTGTACACCCCAAGCACACCCTCAACTTGTTGTCCAGACGAGGAGTAATATTCCCAACAAGCCTGACTTGTGGGCATGATTCCAAATAGGGTAAACTCTTATAAGACTAAGATAGGGTGAGATACAACTCCAACCCTATTGGTAACAGATAGGGGTAAATCCCTATATAGATAGGGTAATGCCCTATTGTATAGAGTTCCCTCAACCCCAGGAGCCCTCCATCTCGATTCCTCACCCTAGGAGCTCAAACAGAGTAGGAAGAGTTGGCTCAGTGTCCTCGATCAACATTGCCCCTCATCTGGAGGGGATGCTCTTTGGAAACCAAGATGCCTTTGAGAGAATATATGCAATATTCTTGTCTCAATAGCAAATGTTTCTTATTCATACATAACATTAAATAAAATATCATGTCACATAATCATACAAATCACAAAAGGATACCATAATCATCCCCCCTCTCAAGGAGGTGCCAACCACAACCTTGAGCTTGCTTTGAAGAGTTGCAATGTTTTAATATGTGAGAGTATCTCGATCCCAACTATATTATATATATATATATATATATATATATATATATATATATATAGATATAGATATAAGATATAGATATAGATATAACCATGTCATATCCATATCATGCTCAAACATCTCTCTAAGGAGCTTATGTGTCCTACCTCACAGCTAGCCATGCTAGCAACATCATTATCAACCTCGGTCATACTATGGACCTTTCATCCAAGATATTAAGGAAGTCCTCATGCTAAAGCAGCATCCAAATGTGCTTATCAACAATAATCTCAAATATTTATACAGACACATACCATAGGAGAAATATCTCATTCTCAAAATATAATAGCTCATGCAGATATTTCAAATCATGCTTAGTGGTAACTCTATGTGAGTGAAGTAGCTCAATCATGAATTTATTCAGGTTCTATGCACATCATATGTATACAGATGGTTGTTCAAAAACAGAATCAACAATACTTCAATCAATTTTCAGATGCCATGCCGAGTTCAACAACATATTTGAACTTCAAATCAGAGTATCAAGGATTTTCCAATAGCTTTTCAATATGGAATTTCTTCCCAAATTCCATAAATCAATTCATCATGCCATGATACATCATTCCAAGCTTCAGAATCCATCTCCCTCTAATTTATTTCATTAGAGACTTGTCACATGTCAAGAGTAGACATTCAGGTTATAAAACCAAAACCATAATCAATATCAGGAATTCATCATCCTATCTTCATCAGATAACTGTCAAATATAGAAATATATGGATTGCAATGCTCTAAGCATAATGTCTTTATAAGCCATCAACATTACATAAATCAATGTTGTATCATCATATCAGCAAAATCATCTCATCAGAGTTTAGAAATAAGATTATGACTACAATCAAAGTTGTCATTATCATAGTATTAATACTTTCAACCAGGAGACAAGTAGAGTTCATATCAAGTCTGAATTCAATTATGCAATATAGGTCTGAGGCTTCATTAAGTCATTATCATAATCATAACATAAGTCATTCATAATCACAAATATCATTCTTTCAACCATTGTGTTAAGAACAAGGAGGCCACTATCCGAATACCCACATAAGTCATCATGCCCACATAGAATTGATATCATGGAAAACCAACAAGCATCAAACCCAATCACTAGACATCTGGTCAAGTCCAAATTATTATTGTAGAGAGATCTATAGTCAAAGCACATATCAATCATCAATTCAAAGTTATTGTCAAGCATCATTTCATAACATTTTTCATATATACCAATAATGTCAAATCACGCCAACCTCGTAAACCACAAACATAGTGACATATATGTGTGTGTGTGTGTGTGTGTGTGTGTGTGTGTGTGTGTGTGTGTCCTAGTCACCTGCAAACACAAGTTTAGTCTGCATGTTTATGTTATGGAAAACATTCAAGATTTCTAGCTTGCAGATATTTCTATCTACAACATATATATCTTCCAAGTGAGAATACTGCATTATGTGATTAGTAATTTAACCCAACAACTTCAAAAATCAGTTGACATTGGTAGATTATGTCAGAGATACTTTGATTCAAAATTTAGGAAACTTCAGAAATATTCAGATGATGGTCAACATTAGATGGTTGTTCAAAAACAGAATCAACAATACTTCAGTCAATTTTCAGATGCCATGCCGAGTTCAACAACATATTTGAATTTCAAGTCGAAGTATCAAGGATTTTCCAATAGCTTTTCAATATGGAATCTCTTCTCAAATTCCATAAATCAATTCATCATGCCATGATACATCATTCCAAGCTTCAGAATCCATCTCCCTCTAATTTAGTTCATTAGAGACTTGTCACATGTCAAGAGTAGAAAATCAGGTTATAAAACCAAAACCATAATCAATATCAGGAATTCATCATCCTATCTTCATCAGATAACTGTCAAATATAGAAATATATGGATTACAATGCTCTAAGCATAATGTCTTTATAATCCATCAACATTACATAAATCAATGTTGTATCATCATATCAACAAAATCATCTCATCGGAGTTTAGAAATAAGATTACAACTACAATCAGAGTCGTCATTATCATAGTATTAATACTTTCAACCAGGAGACAAGTAGAGCTCATATCAAGTCTGAATTCAATTATGCAATATAGGTTTGAGGCTTCATTAAGTCATTATCATAATCATAACATAAGTCATTCATAATCACAAATATCATTCTTTCAACCATTGTGTTAAGAACAAGGATGCCACTATCCAAATACCCACATAAGTCATCATGCCCACATAGAATTGATATCATGGAAAACCAACAAGCATCAAACCCAATCACTAGACATCTGGTCAAGTTCAAATTATTATTGTAGAGAGATCTATAGTCAAAGAACATATCAATCATCAATTCAAAGTTATTGTCAAGCATCATTTCATAACACTTTTCATATATACCAATAATGTAAAACCATGCCAACCTCGTAAATCACAAACATAGTGACATAACTGTGTGTGTGTGTGTGTGTGTGTGTCCTAGTCACCTACAAACACAAGTTTAGTCTGCATGTTTATGTTATGGAAAACATTCAACATTTTCTAGCTTGCAGATTTTTCTATCTACAACATATATATCTTCCAGGTGACAATACTGCATTACGTGATTAGTAATTTAACCCAAAAACTTCAAAAATCAGTTGACATTGGTAGATTATGTCAGAGATACTTTGATTCAAAATTTAGGAAACTTCAGAAATATTCAGATGATGGTCAACATCAGTCAAACCTATGGTCGCTCCCTTCATATTAGAATGAGAGTGACTTTAGTTGTCTGGACGTTGTTTAGGCCTTAGCATGTGAGAGACCAGGGACGAAATCTTATAGATCTGACTACGACTAGAGCAGAAAACCTAATTTATGAATGGGATTCATATCTAAGACTCTGTTTCATATCAATACTATCAACTGCACATAAATCATACTATAGAATATAAATAGTAATAAGGGTAAGAATATTGAGAATCGATTCTCCCTCTAATTAAGGATCTGCATCATTCACCTTCATTCATGTAAGCAACATGTCTCTACTAGAGTCATGCAACATCAGATCTGTTACATCATAAACATATGTCCCTCAACATCATGACATCAATATTTCACCTAAGGCTTAGACTCAAAGCATGAGACAGATCTCAAAGATTATGAACACAATAACACTTTCTATCAAGTCACTCCATCAAGTTAGGACATTTAATTTAACCATATTCTGAAAAGACAAGATCACAGGTAGTAAGAGATCTTGAATTGATCTAGGTGTATATTGGTTGCCACCTAACAAGTTCACCTGGACTCCCACCATTGTTTCTCTCAGCATTTTCAGTTTCCTTATTTGTAGCACAACTTACTATTTTTAGCAGTTTTTCGGGTCGTGAACTTCCGGAGCCATTTTGAGGTCGTAAACGACGTTTTTTGGGAAATTTGGGGGCAACATGGGTCCATGAAATGATGTTTCCCTTCCCAAATTTGTAGTGCTCGGATATATCTTTCTAACGAGCTATTGTATGCATCAAACAGAGATCATATGCCAAAGTTACGCCCCCAGGAAGTTGATGTACCAACTTACCCAAAACGGGACCCAGAATTTGGCGTTTCACCTTTTAGGGTTAGTTTTTGGGATGTAAATGGTTTTCCATTGTTTCTCAACAATAAATAGGCATTTGAGCCTCATTGTAACACAGTTCAGAGGCATGTAGCTGCAACATCTCTTCTCAAAGATAAGCTACCATCGCCCTAGCTAGTTTATTTCCATTACTGTTTGTAAGCATATTTTAGTATTTTACATTAATGAAATGAAGTATTATTTCCACTACATATCTGTGTTTATGGATATCTCTGTAATTTGTTGTGTTCCTGTTTAAATCTAGATCAGTGGTATCAAAGCGGTCTTCTTTTTCTCTGTTTTTCTTTGCATGTCCCCAACAAGGTCGGGATATAAGGAGTTAGCGCTTGAACTGGTCGAACCTTTGCAAGACCAGCCTCGCAAATCCTGACGGCCTCCCATGTCAGATGAGAAGAAAGACGAGGGGGCAGGAGATCCTATCAAAATATTGCTCAAAG
Source organism: Pinus taeda (assembly GCA_000404065.3). Taxonomy (NCBI): domain Eukaryota; kingdom Viridiplantae; phylum Streptophyta; class Pinopsida; order Pinales; family Pinaceae; genus Pinus; species Pinus taeda. Next base: position 80,212 of record APFE031743175.1, read on the forward strand.
AAGCCCTCGAGCGACAAAGGAACACGATGATGGACAACTTTACCCCGATCCTTCAGCGGCTACCCAGAAGCGATACATCAGCTTCCAGCAGCTACACTCGAAACGCCACGCCCTTTAAGGTACAAGTTAATTTTGAAATCCCCATATTTGAGGGTCAGATAGATGCAGATGTCATAGATAAATGGTTAAATCTGCTAGAGGGTTATTTTCCTGTTCATGAATTTTCAAGTCGGGAAAAGATTTTTTTCGCTCTTCTCAAAGTAGCCCCCCACGTCAAGGACTGGTGGGAAACCTACTGCGAGCAAAAGTATGAAAATACAAACTCATTATTTTTAGCCTCACCCACCTGGAATTCATTCCGGGATGCCATCAAGGAGGAGTACTACCCTATCCGAAGCTATGAGGATCAATACATAAAGTGGGCCACGCTGTAGCAGGGAAGGGACCAAGACGTGCCGGAGTTCACTAATCTTTTCCATAACCTTCGCACAAAGTTGGGTATCAAGGATTCGGAGCAGCATTTGATACTCAAATACCGCGGCTACCTGCACAAGTACATCCAGGAAGAAATATAATTCTTGAACATCTCCTCGCTTGGCACAGCATACCGATATGCCGTCAAGGTCGAGAAGAAGTTTAAACAGAAGAAGCGGGACTTTGGATATGTGAATCTGAAGCAAGGGAAAGGTGCCCCTAAACCACAGAAAAAATGACAAAGCCAAGGCGGGGCAGCCCAAGATAACCCACCAAAGCTACAAGCAAAGAACAGCGCCGTGAAGCCAAAAAAGGACACGGGAAAATGGTGTGAGTTCCATAAGAGCTCCACCCACAACACAAGTGAGTGTTAGGCCAAGAAGTCACTAGTGGCTAAGCTAAAGGTTTCAAAATCAGATGCATGTTCTGACTCTGAGTCAAAACCCGACAAGGGGAATGACAAAGGGAAGCAGATTATCAATGTGGAGCCCAACTCCACCGTTGCCACCACGAAGATACAAAAGGAGGAACTCAAAAATCCATAGGAGGAGGAGCGTCTCTTCCACTCCTAGATGTGGGTAAAGGGCTCCCTGCTATAGTTCATTGTCAATAGCGGGAGCCAAAAGAACCTCATTTCGGCAGAGGTCGTGAAGCAGTTGGCCTTACCTACCACAGCACATGCACAATCGTACACCATCGAGTGGCTTCACCAAGGACGGGATCTTCGCGTGAGCCAGTAGTGTCACCTTCCATACAACATCAAGCCCTTCACGGATAAGGTATTGTGTGACATTGCTCCCCTTGAAGTTTGTGATGTATTATTAGGACAACCATACTTGTGGAAGCGACATGTTATGTATGAATCAAGGACCCGTGCTGTTATTATTACATTGGGAAATAAGTTGTACATGATACCAAAGGTAGCGTCGCCTACCACCATCTCTTTGATTAATGCAAACAATGCAGTAAGCTCATTTCCAAAACTGAGAAATTTGTTTTCCTGATGATACGCCCTCAAGGAAAGAAGAAGACGGTGGCCACAACCTCCAGACAGGGCCCGTCTGCACGACAACTACAGATGGAAAAGGTTGTGGAGGAGTATGAGGACATCTTCACCTCCCTCGCAGGGGTTCCTCTGCACTGTCAGGTCAAGCACGCCATCGATCTAACCCCAGGTGCTCTGCTACCCAATGGACCAATTTATCAGTGCTCCGTTCTAGAGAATAATGAAATGAAGAGGCAGATTCAAGAGTTGTTGTAGAAAGGTCACATCCATCCTAGTTCATCACCTTGTGGGAGCTCGATCGTGTTGGTACATAAGAAGGATGGGACTTGGAGACTTTGTATTGACTATCGGGCGCTGAACAAGATCACTGTCTGTAATAGGTACCTGATCCCATGGATTGATGACCTCCTGGACCAACTAAAGGGGGAAAAATATTTTAGAAAGATAAATTTGAAGTCAAGATATCACCAGGTACCAATCGAACCCTCTGATGTGTGGAAGACTGCGTTCAAAGCCAAGCAGGGCCTTTTCGAATGGTTGGTTATGCCTTTCTGATTGACGAATGCTCCTGCAACCTTCATGAGGCTAATGGATGACATCTTGTTGCCATTCACCAACTAATTTGTAGTGGTATACTTGGATGACATTCTGATCTTCAGCCAGAGTTGGGAAGAGCACCTCCACCACATCCGACAGGTTCTCCAAACACTCCGACAACACAATCTATGTGCCAATTTGGAGAAATGCACTTTTGGCATGACCCAGGTTCAGTATCTGGGATACATTATTGATGAACAAGGGGTGCATGTGGATCCAGCCAAGATCCAAGTCACTCAGGATTGGCCATCTCCAACCACTCTGACAGAGCTTCGTAGCTTTCTAGGCCTTGCCAACTTCTACCACAGGTTCGTGTTGGGGTTTTCTCATATCACTTGGCCCTTGAGTCAAGTCACCAAGGGTGGAGCGAAAGCAAAATTATTTTGGTCTGAATCTCAACAGAAGGCATTCATAGAGTTGAAAGATCACCTCTGCACGGCACCAGTGCTCGTGTTACCAGATTTGCAACAACCATTTGAGGTCTAGACAGATGCCTCTGACTATGCTATTGGGGCAGTCCTTACTCAACATGGGCATCTAGTGGCATATCACAGTGAAACACTTTCAGACACAGTCCAGAAGTATCCCACTTATGACAAAGAGATGTATTCCATTGTGCAAGCCTATCGACAATGGAAGCATTACATTTTGGGGAAGGAAATGGTCATCCACACAGACCACCAACCCCTACAGTTCATACAGAACCAAGGGAAATTACAGAATGATCGCCATCAGAAGTGGTCTACATACCTACAACAGTTCCTTGAATATCAAGTATAAAAGGGGCAGCACCAATAATGTTGCAGATTGCCTCAGTCGTCCACCGATCATGGGGCTAACCACCGTGCTCAACTCTTGCGGGCACGAGACTTCTGATTGGCCACTTCTCTACAAAAGCGACCCAGAATTCGGCCACACATACCAGACACTCTTGGAGGGTCGGCAGGGTGCAGATTTTCACCTCGATGACCTGTTATGCCACCTGGGTCACCTTTGTGTTCCTTCAAGTGAGCATGCCAAGATGATTGGGGAAGCACACTACAGTCGGGCTATTGGGCATTTCGGGGTCGAAAAAATGGTGGCAGTACTGCAGAAGTATTTCTATTGGCCGAAACTTCGACAGGATGTCGGGAAGTACATCGATCATGTACTGCCTGTGCCATTGCCAAACCGGCCATAAGAAGCATGGCCTCTATACCTCGTTGCCTACCCCTAGTCGACCTTGGGAATCCATCTCCATGGATTACATGTCAGGCCTTCCTTCCACTAAGCATGGAAATGACTCTGTTTTTGTGGTCGTCGACAGGTTCTCGAAGATGGCCATTATGATGGCCTGCAAGAAGAATATCACAGCAGAAGCCACTGCTAAACTCTTCTTTGAACGAGTGTGGGTGCACTTTGGGATCCCACAGTCTATCATCTCCGATCGGGATAGTTGGTTTCTCAGCACATTTGGGTCCAGTCTCTGGTCAATGCTGGATCCCAAACTCAC